>JAODAL010030330.1:0-50118 GCA_025379985.1 Phyllomedusa bahiana | reverse complement strand
GTTTTGGGTAGGGAAAACGTTGCCCCAAAATAGGAGCTTTGACCCTGGAGGGAGTCTATGCAATGTGAGAAAGCCCTATGGCCTTTATCAGAGGGGGGGGAGGGTGGTATATGGCAGAGCGATCGCTGGTAGTCGCATGATCCTGCCTCTAGAGGGTCTATGGCCGGAGACCTTCTGCAGATGCGCCACCGAGGAACTGGGCTTGGTGGGGAAAAGCCACCTATATTGGGTCAGTAGTGTTATATTACTAACACATATGGTAGCTGCTAGAATAGCTGCAAGGCAGCTAGGTATTGGGTGGCTCTTTCGGGACAGCTATAGTGTCAGGTGAGTGACTGTCCCCGTATTCCAGGTCCCTGGGTTCCAGCCCAGATATTGGACACATCTCTGGAGGCCTAAAAAAGCCTAGTACTCCAGGTGATCGGGGGGCGTGGTTATTACCTGAATGTGTGAAGCAGCAGAGCTTGGAGAAAGTTCTGGCCCCTAGAGGCTATAGGGAAGCCTATGACACAGTGTGGACACTTTACTTTTGAGGGGCTGTGTGATAGACACAGATCTCTGGACAGAGAGGGTCTCTGCAAGTGAGTCAGTGGCCAGACGGCCAAGGGTTTTATTTTGTGTTTTGTTTTTCTGTACACTGTGTGACTTAATAAAGCTCGCCTGTGTCAGAGGATCTGTCTGCCAATACCGTTCTACCAAAGACGGCGGTCCAAACGCCAAGCGAGAATCCCTTTGTGAAGGTCTGTCCAGAACCGGGTAAGGCTGTTGAACTTCTTTTTTTCACTGGTTTCGGGACTGCCAATCATGTTCTGGAGGTATGTGAGGACCTCCAAGTGGAATTTGTGCTGGGCAGTTACTTTCCCTATTTCTGACAGCTGTGGGAGACGGCGAGCGGGCCAGGCACAGCAGGTGGTTGTTCCTGGGAAGCGCAACCTAAAAAGGGTTCTGCACTGCTTAAAGAGCCAGAAATATCCCCCATGGAAGTCCCTGAGAAGATGGTGGGCAGAGAGTCCCTGCCCAACAGTCTAAAAATGGGCCAGGGTGCTGTAAACGTGTGCCCAGAAATGTTGCCAAGTGAGAAAAGTCCAGAGAGCAGTGAGACGGTGATACATGGACTTCAGAAGTCTCATGGACTTTATGATTATGCTTTGTCTGAAATTTTGTCTATTGAAAATGGGTTAAATATACCTGTAGCCAATAGCCATGTCACACAACCTGAGCAGGGGGAGGTTAGCTGTAGCACAAAGTTAGCCCCAGTTACTGCAGCTCTGTGTGAACAAGCAGCTAGAGGTGGTGCAGCTATCGCAGTAGAGGAGAGCAGCGCAGGTCTGCCCCTAGAGGTCATGGCTGTCAGAGCTATATGTGAGGTAAATGCAGTGTGTGAACTTGCTGCTAAGGACACTTCAGCCAGTGCAGCAGAGGGGGTTAGCTCTAGTGTGCCTCTAGAGGTTAAAGGGAAGAGCAGCCCAAGTATCACAGGTGATGTGTGTCCTGTGGTGGATGACAATCTGGAGAAATGTGCCACCGCTACAGGCTCAGGTGGAGCTACTGTGGTTGCCGGTAGCAACAAGGTATTTTCTGCACCTCCTGCTGTAAAAACGTATGAGTGTGCGTGCCCTGCAGCTGTGTGTGAAGTGTCTGGAGTCCAGCTGGTGAGTGTGTGGGCCAGTGACCCCAGCACACTGTGTGTAACTGATGGTAGAGTGCAAGTAGCAGGTAATGTGTGCCCAGTGCTTGATGACCACCCATTCTGTCCCAGTGTGAATGTGACCAGTGTATTGCCGAACAGAGAGAGCCCAAATCCTGGGAATAAGGGCTCTGCTGCAGAGTGTGAGGAGACTAGCTTAAAGAGGGTGTGTCCAGACTCTAGAGTGGTGTATGCCTGTATGAATGAGGCCTCAGAGAAGGATGAAGATACGTTTGTAAAGAAAACGTGTGCTGAGGCAGATTCTGTGTGCCACCCTGAGCAGTGTATCTGTGAGGGAGATCCAGATTGTGACACCATAGAGGGTGAAGAGAAGGTCCGTGCTGTGACCTGTAGTCCCCCAGTGAGCACAGGTTCCAGAGTCTGCTAAAAATTTCCAGTAGTTCTCACTGCAGTGGTCACAAAGACGGCAGTGACAGAGAGAGCGAACCGCTAGACACCACTGAGGTGGGTGTATGCTTAAACCCTAGTGAGGGGGCAGTGGGCGTGTTTAAATTCCCAGATGGTAAAGAGGAGCCGGGGTCTAATGCAAATGATACACTTTTTCTGGAAGGTATGGAGGAAAAAATCAAAGATGAGTTATTTCCTGTGGTGTGTGATGACTTATATGTGGGTGCCTTGTTCAGTCAGATGTCTGCTGCCCCTACTGGTGTTGAGAAGGTGACTGAGTTGCCTAATGTGAGCACAGCCAGGTTGGTTGTTGATTTGGAGACCCATAAGGAGGGTAGCCGGGCTGCTTTTGACTCCAGTGCATGGTATGACCGTGGTATTGAGCAAGATATAGGAGTGACCCAGATAGAAAACGGAGTTCTCCCTTAGAGATGTCTGTGGGGGATGGGAAGGAAACATCCCCAAACACATTGCTCCCAAAGGGGTTTCCTGCTGCTAAACGGAGCAGGTGAAAATGGTGCACGGGGGAAATGTTTTCCCCTCTATTATCGGTGAGGCCCTTACTGCAGAGAAGACATGGTTTGTGGTCTCTGTAGTGCAATATAATCCTCTCTAAGGGGTCACCACAACTCAAATGCCTGTAGCAGGCTGTGAAGCTCAGGTGAGTGCAAGTGACCCCTGTAGTCAGGCAAGGATATTGCATGAAAAAACAGAATCAGGCCATGGAAAAGTGGTCTTCCCACGGCTGTAAGTCAGGTGTATGGAGGGACGAGCGAGTCTTCAGATATTAGAAACTCACCTGGTAAGGATGCTGAAGTCATCTGCAGGGCTTTCCTTGATGTTGCGATTGTCTGTAATAACCCTGTGACCACTGACCTACAGGTGAAGAGTGGCACAGAGGTACCTTCTCTCACATTCTGTCATACTGCAGTGGAGGGTATCGTCACTGAGGTGGTCAGTAAGGGAGACCAGATTTCCTCTGGTAGGAACCAAGTGACAGCAAGCCCCCCCGAGGAGGAGCTTCAGGGTCCAGCGAAATTTGAAGCTGTATCTGACCGGAGACAGGAGAGGGTCAGTGCGGACCAAAGGCCTGGTGATGAAGAGAAGTTTTGGTCTCATTATATTCCTGCAGATACAGAGGTAGCAGGTTTTGGCTGAGGTGCGCCCCTAAGGGCCATGGTGGATAGAGACCCTGAGAAGTGTGCTGTTCTTACAGCTTCTGACAACACTAGAATGGTTACTGAGACAAACCAGGGGCCTCTTGCTTATGCGAGACCCCAAAATAGTGAAAACTCTGCCCAGGGGGCACAATGCTAAGGTAATTGGTGTGTTTTAAGCAGCCTACAAGGTTGATAGCCCTGGTTTAAAGGGGTTGTCAGTAGTAACCCTATGAATGTCGGCATGCGGGCTGTGCATGATGACATCCTTGGTGAAGTGCGTGCATGGGTTGTGCCGCCTGCAAAAAGTGGCTATGATCTGTTTCGCATTGTAGGGTGAATGCATGGGATGAGTCCACAGCTATGTATGTGACCAAAGTCATCTATGCCCCTGTGGATGTAGGGTAAACGTTGCCCCAAAATAGTAGCTTTGACCCCGGAGGGAGTCTATGCAATGTGAGAAAGCCCTATTTCCTTTATCAGAGGGGGGGGGGGTATGTGGCAGAGCGACCGCTGGTAGTCGCTTGATCCTGCCACTAGAGGGTCTATGGCCGGAGACCTTCTGCAGATGCGTCACCGAGGAAAATGGGGTCGGTGGGGAAAAGCCACCTGTATTGGGTCAGTGTGGTTATTACTGAACACTTACGGTTAGCGGCTAGAATAGCTGCATGGCAGTAGGTTTGGGGTGGCTCTTTCAGGACAGCTATAGTGCGGGTGAGTGGCTTTTCCCGCATTCCAGGTCCCTGGGTTCCAGCCCAGATATTGGGCAAAATCTCTGGAGGCCTATAAAAGCCTAGTACTCCGGTGATCGGGGGGCATGGCTGTTACCCGAATTTTGTGAAGCAGCAGAGTGGGGAGGGGAGCTCTGGCCCCCAGAGGCTATAGGGAAGCCTAGGATACAGTGTGGACACTGTACTTTTGAGGGGCTGTGCGATAGGCACAGATCTCTGGACAGAGAGGGTCCCTGCGAGTGAGTTAGTGGCCATTAACACACTGCTTTTATGTGTAACATCATGGGAAAGACTAAATAAATCAGGCAAGATATCCAGAAGAGAATTATGTATTTGTACAAGTCTGGCTCATGCTTGGGTGCAATTTCCAAATACCTGAAGGTGCCTTGTTCATCTGTACAAACAAGATGGGAATGTCCAGCTATCATACTGCTTAGGGAGGAGACGGGTTCTGTTTCTCAGAGATGAGCGTGATTTGGTCCAACATTCACATATCAACCCACGAACAAGAGCAAAGGGCCTTTTGAAAATACTGGCAGAAGCTGGTACGATTGTGTCATAATCCACTTTGAAATGAGTGCTGTATCAACCTGGGCTGAAAGGCCACTCTGCCTGGAAGAAGCCATTACTCCAAAAGAAACATATAAAAGCCAGATTAATTTCTGCCAATGCACACAGGAACAAATATCTACATTTTTGGAGACACGTCCTGTGTTCTTACAAAACAAAAATTTAACTGTTTGGCCATAATGACCATTGTTACATTTGGAAGAAAGAAGGAGAAGCTTGGAAGACTAAGAACACCATCCCAACTGTGAAACACAGAGATGGCAGCATCATGTTGTGAGGTTGTTTTGCTGCAGGAGGGACTGGTGCAGTACTGAAGCAACATCTCACGACATCAGCCAGGAACTTAAGGCTTGGGTGGAAATGATTTTTCCAAATGGACGATGACCCGAGCATACTGCTAAACTGGTTACAAAGTGGCTTATGGATAACCAAGTCATTGTTTTGGAGTGGCCGTCACAAAGCCCTAATCTCAATCCTATTGAAAATTTATGGGCAAAACTGAAAAGGTAGGTGCGAGCAAGGCGACACCAGTTCTGTCAGGAGGAATATGCCAAAATTCCTACCAACTATTGTGAGAAGCTTGTGGAAGGATATCCAAAACATTTGACCAAAGTCAGACAGTTTAAGAGCAATGCTACCAAATACTAATGAAATGTATGTAAACTTTTGACTTTTCAGAAAGTAGTAAAAATACCTTAAAAAATTCCCTCTCTCTCATTATTCTGGCATTTGTCAAATATAAATAATTTTGGTTCCTAATTGACCTAAAACCGGTAAGGGTTATTCTGATTTCATGTTAGATAGTGAGAAAACATGCATATGTGTATTTTTATATAGTGTACAGTATGTAAACTTCTGATTTCAACTGTATATAACACTTCACAGTTTAAAGATAGCACACACTACTGGCTGTAAAATCGGTTCTTGTAGAGCATTTCACATACTTTAACGTGGTAGCATTGTGATATTAGGTCTCCTATTTATTGTTTTGATGATTATGATTATTTTAGTGTGGCTGTAACATTTAGTCCTGTTTGGTACTCTCTCTGTCCGAAGTAGAATTCTGATGCAGAGACAGGTACTGACAAATTGAACTTCCAAATTTTTAATTTATCACCAATTTATATCTATTTGGTAATCAGAGAAACAATTATTTAAATTACAAAGGGAAAAAAACCTTTGGTAGTGCAAACATCAATTGTGGTTTTTCTTTACTTGATCATCTCCAGTTTTCAGTACACGTTCTTGAAGGTTCTTTTAATGAATTTACTTGGCATGTGAGACAATGGTCATTGATCACTTAACAGCACTAATTTATTTTACACACTTATACACTGCATTCCATGACATTAAAAAGAAATCGTAAAACACATGCTTTTCTATATGGCACAAATACAAGGCCAGAAGTAACATAGTATAATTTTTCAGAAGAAGGTTGATCAATATGTATTGTCCTTCAAGAAGTTGGGTTATTGAATTGTTATTTCTGGTATTCTCTTTTAATCCTAGGGTTTACACATACCTCAAAACTGGCATACATGGCATAATGTATTATATTTATATTATATACATCATTTTTTAATTTGGTCAGAAAGTAGAGCAATAATGTATCATGGCTTGTTGGTATTCAATTGGATATGTAACCTGGCCTTTCACCAAGGTGCCAATAGGGTATATTTATTAAATAGCAATGGGTGATCTGATCTCATAAAGTATTTGACATTTCCTTTACCAATTACTTGGTCTGGACTACTGCCAGTGTATACAATTCCAACATTTTATAACCGTTTTGAAGAAAAAAATAATATGCTTAAGTTTTAGATAAAGCTAAAATAATTGTCATATGATTCTTATTAATATATGTATAAAAAGTGCTCATTGTAATGTACAGTATGATAGAAATAGGGATTTAAGAGATATAGGACATAGTTCCCAAGAAATGCCTGAGACCCTGTAATAAAACACATACCGAAAAACACATAGCAATATTAATGATATGGGCCACATGTATGAAAACTGTCTAGGTCTAAAACTCACTTTGTTGCCCAAAGCAACCAATCAGAGCACCCCTTTAATTTCATATAGTGCTCTGGAACAATTAGAGGGGCGCTCTGATTGGTTGCTATGGGCAACAAAGTGAGTTTTAGACCTAGATGGTTTTTATATATGTGGCCCTATGTGGCCCTTTCTGCTTTGGGGGCACACTTTGTACTCTACCTGTTCATGCAGGTAACTTTTGGAGATAAGCTGTCATGTGTGTGCTTGTGGGGTAGCATTTTTCTGGGCGTTATTTATCTTGTACAGTATATGCCATTGACCTTGAGCTATTGTCTGTAAACTTGCTACTGTGATGTCTTACATACACTGCACACAAAGAGAAAATGGAAACTTGCTCCCATAGATCTCTGTAGTTCACCCTTTAGAACCGGTAGCATGAGGTACATTATAGAGCTGTACTGAGTGTTGTAAGCTGTAAATTAAACACTGGAGTGAAATATAAGTTACTTGAGCTACCCCTGTGTGTATCTTTCTGTCTCTCTCTTCCCATGCACCACACACTACCATTTTCCTTTCCGTAGACTCTTGTAATAATAATAATAATAATAACCTTTATTTCTATAGCGCCAACATATTCCGCAGCACTTTACAAATTCAAGGGTAAACATACAGTCATTACACATTAAAAGTACTTACAAATGAGATACAAGGTGTGAGGGCCCTGCTCGTGAGAGCTTACAATCTATTAGGGTGTATGGGTGAAACATACGGTAAGAAGTGCCAAGTTACAATGGTCCAGCCATGTTTCATAAATAGGGGGTGGTTTACATGAAAAATGGATGAACCTGCCACACTGACAGTACATCTATATACAGATAAGTAACCCCTCAGTCAACTGTCAATCAGACAGTCCAGCTTGTAAATATATGATACATTTCAAAAGCTTTTTCAGAATAAATGATAGGTTAAGGGGGAAATAAAGCAGGAAAAGGACCTAACTGACTGAAGAAAGAAGCTTTTTTCCTCTTACATGATATATCAGAAAGTTTTATTCTTTGCTAGTACTATACTTTAGGGTGTATCAATAGTCACAAAAAGTATAAATTTAGCATTTTAGTAAAACCTAGTTTGGTATATTCAGCCACTGAGATTTACAATGAAGCTCTTTTAGGTTTAAAATGGTTATCTCCTGAAAAATATTTATTATCTATCCACAGCATGGGTTAAAAATGTATGATTACTGGGGGCTCAACCACTGAGACATCATGGATCATTAGAATATGGGTCCAGAATCTACCATTCCTACTAACTGCTTCATTTTAGTGAGAAGGAGCAGGATGTGCAATGTCATTCCATTCATTTCCATGTGGCCATCAGAAATAGCTGAGCACTATACCTAGCTATTTTTGGAAAGACCCACAGACACTTAATGGAGTGGAACTGCTGGTTCACTGCTCCTTTCAGTCTTCTCTTCACTGCCATTAAGCAGGGAGGGAAGGTGTACTAAGAACCTCCAGTTCTTGTGATTTGTGGGAGTTCCACATACATACATTCATACATTTAGCACCTTTCTATTATAATAAAAAAGTCTGATTTGTCTGGATGTCACCGGTCACAAAATAGTAAATTTTTACCTTAAAGGCCATAAATAGTGTTAATCGAACCGTTCGGGAAAAATTAAGTTCGAGTCGAACGTCCCGATTTTTTAGAACTGGAGCCGAACCGAATATTTTACTGTTCGTTCGAGTAAATGTTTGCGTTCTACATTGCTTTAGAAACGCTATTTTAATAGTTTTTAGGCACATTAAATCAGTGTAAAGTGCACCTGAAAGTACGATCCTCTCAAAAATCTGGAGTCAGGTATACCTTGCATAGTACATTTAATGCGCATTGCACAAATCGCGGCACATAGCATATCATTGGTAGTGTATGTAATGCGCCTATCGGGGCGCATTGTGCATGGAGGCGCATAACATATCATTACTAGTTTATGTAATGGGCCTATCGCCTATGAACCAATAATGATATTGTATGCGCCTCCGTGCGCAATGCGCCTCGATAGGCGCATTACATACACTACCAATGATATGCTATGTGTTACAGAGGCGCACAGCGTATAATTTTTAGGCGCATTTCAATGTGTCGTGCCTGGTGTATAATGCGCCTAGTGATGGTATACTGTTATGGATGGTAATTAAAGCTTCTCCTCACCTTTATAGGTATAAAAATTTACCAGAACATCTCCTCCCATTGACTTCAATGGAGTTCGAAGTTCGAGTTTGGAAGTGGTCAAGAAACTCTGTGGAACGGTTTTTAAAGAGGACTAGGCTACTAGTTTTTAGCAGCATAAGGGGTCGTTCATACAGCGTTTTTGGATCCGTATTGGATCCGAAAATCGCATCCAAAAACTCATTGGCGATCTGATCCTAAACGGATCCAACAAGTATCCAGCACGCAGCAGTGTGTTGGAAGCAGCAGAATCGCTACCTATGGTTTAAAAAAGGGCTCCTCCTGCATCTTTCAGACTAAGAATTGACATGTCAATTCTTGGAACGGATCTTATAAATCACATTGCTATTTATTAGATATGTGTTTGGGTCCATTTGTGGTACGACAGATGGATCCAAAAGCATATGTTCACACGGACTCAACACGCCGTGTGAACATACCCTAACAGAGCATGAGTTAACATGTTGCCCCTGTTTTTGTGCAGTGGCCTACCCAACTGAACATCCCTAATGAATAAACAATTGAATATTTCTGGTCTTTCCCCACCCCACTTATCACCTCACAGGCCAGTCTACAGCAAATTTGCATAGGAATAGGAAGCCAGGAAATGGGAAAATAAAAACAGGATTTTAACAATAGAGCATGTTCACAGTATTAGGTTTAGTCTGTCTGTACTGTGTCACATTCATTCTTTCTAACCATCAGGAGCAGAAGAGCATCTACAGTTTGTAAATGTTTAGGTATTTTCTGTTATTTTCCTCTATTATTTCATAAATATTTTGTTTGTAATTTTATTAATTTATTTTGCACTTTTGATAAGCAACAAACCCTTTTTTATGAAAGATTAAAATTAAAAAGTTTGGTTTCCCTATGCTCTCAAAGGATCCATAGCCCTTGACATAGTCTTTAACATTTTGACTGATGGATAGCATGTGTGTATATGTATCTGTATGTGCATTCGAAATGTATCAGTCATATTAAACTAGTGGTGAAGGTTTGCATCTGGGGCAGTGTGAGTTATGTTCAGATTGCAACTTGAGTGGAATTTCAGTTCAATTTTAAGTGAATGGAGATAGATTAGCGCTTTGCAGTCACACACACAACACATGCTAGGAAAGTATGTGAATGACACATGTAGATAGGTCACAAATATTTTTCAAAGCATAATCCTTTAATGTGCCTGCACTTTTTATACTTTCTGAAGTATCCCTTAATTTATCACATCTCCCTGTACTTACTAATATTGTGTTTTGCTACTCTAAAAAAAAATGTATAACATATTATTAAAATATCCAAGTCAGAACATATTTTGTTTGATAGAAACATTGTATGATTTGAATTTTTTCCATTATTTTCTCCAAATACTATACAAATATGTCAACAATCCAAGCTTATTTTGGATTATAACAAAAACTGACTTTGTTACAATAATAGTCTTTTAATACTGGCACAAACATTTACTATTATATTTGCAATAAAAGAATAAAATTGATATTGTCCCAAAAATCAAACCATGATTATACAACAATGCAGTGCCAGGGAAAATGAACAACATTACCTACACTAGTACACCTTTCAGAAAATCCAAAATTATAATAACCAAAAAGGATAAAGTCATATTGGCATGATTTAACAATATTATTTTGAAGCCCAGGAGATGGCTATAAATAAATCTTTCCTTATCTCAGGAAGCATATTTGCTTTAGCAGTCTAGTGGGGACACAAATGAATACGAGCATGGATATTGCAAATGAAAAATTTTACTATATTCAATATATTTCCTGTGCCATGTGTGGAAGAAATATAATGCTCACTGAAGGAAGTGGTTGGAAATCAGATTTATTTAAGTTACCATTTCATGGCTGAAGTCTTTTCTCCTAATAAACTCCCTGGGCTCTTGCCTCATCTGGGATCCATACTGTGCTGACAATCATTAGTGCTCTTGGCAGAATATCTGCATGGATCAATGCAATTCAAGGACTTAATTTAATTCCATGATGTTTGGAATGTTTTACAGCAAGAAAGATGGAAGTGTTAAATTATAACACAGAAATGATGTTTTGGATTTGGAACATAGCTGTATAATTATTTCAACATTGTGTCCAAAAAAAAAAAGAGAAAATCTTCACAAATATTATTACTCTGTTACGTCAAAAGCTTCTTTTCCATTGAACAAAAATATCACTGCTAAATAAGTATGATTTTAATAATCCTTTGCAGATTTCCACAGATTAGAGTGGATTTGAAGGTAGACTCTGTACACAAAGGGCCACATGTATAAAAACTGTCTAGGTCTAAAATTCACGTGTTACCCATACCAACCAATCAGAGCACCCCTTTCCTTTCATATAGTGCTCTGGAAAAATGTAAGGGGCGCTCAGATTGGTTGCTATGGGCAACAGTTTTCAAACATGTGGCCCAAAATTTATGGTACACGCTTTTTATGCTTCATTTTCTTGTCATGTTACCTTAACTAATCCACTGACTCTAAATGAGAAATCCTAGAATTTTTGACGTAAGGCTGGGCGCTGTGGTCTGTGTCGCCGGCCACAGGCACGCCCACTCCCAGTGCTCTCTCCGCCGTGCTCATACTCACCCTTCCTGCTCTGTCTCCTCCTGCTTCTGGAAACACTTTCTGTGCCAGCCACTTGGGGCGTGCACGAGTCGGTCTCCTGTATTTAAAGGGCTAGCGCAATGCAGGTAATAATCTCTCAACCTATGGAGTTTGGGCAGGAGCTTTTTAGGGATTCCTCTTCCTGCCATCTGTGCCCAGTTGTTGGTGTCTGTTCCCTAGTGGCGTTCTGTTGTGCGTTCCCTAGTGAATCCTATTTACACTACTGTCTGCGTCCCTGGTCCTGTCTATGCCTGTCCTGTCTGGCCTTCATCTGCCACATGCTGCCCCTGCTGAGTCTGTCCATCCTAGTTTCTGCTTCACATTCATGTCGGCTCCGTGTCTATGCCTCCTGCTTTGGCTGTTACCGCTAGGACCTGTGTTTGGTGTAGGGACTTGGGGGATTGGCTGCAGCAAAATCCACCCTTCTTGGTGGCGGACTCTGGTGAAGACAAGGGGCCCCTTAGACTCCGCTCCCCGATGTAGGTCATGCCAACCCTACACAGTGACCAGAGGATCCACCTTCCATTCCTAGTGCCATTGAGACACTAGATGATATCATCTTTTTAAAAGGAGACAGACATATGAAAGTAGATATTGTTGCTAATATAAACGATAAATTATTAAGTAAAACACTTACTACCTATGTAGGATATGAAAATGTAATATTTAGTACAAAAATATTAGGTTGAAGGTCTCATGCAAATGGCAAAGCATTGCATGGAGGGGAAAGAAGTCCCTGTGCTGCTTTTGCTGTTACACCTTCTGCTGGATTGTTTCTGTCAGGCAACCAATTGAACCACATCCTATGAAACGTTATGGTACTTGCAAATATACTTTGGGCGACATATATGAATGGGGCTGCACCAGTTTTCTGGTGTACTTTGAGCCAAAAATTATGTATGAATGGGTGCACTCCAAACTTTGGTGCGATAAGTGCCTCTGTACTGCGTCAAATACATGTTTCAGTGCGTCAAAGATTTGGGGCGTTCTGGGGGCGTGTTGCGCCACATTTGTTGAATTAGAAACATTTATGATTCTTTTACACAAAATCTAGGAGCAGAACAGTTAGAACAGCCAGACCAAGTTAAAGGTGGTCTGCCTGAGCCTGACTTGTTGTATTGGACATAGACTGTGCCTGTATGTATGACCTGCAGAAGAACAGGTTCATACAATCTGGCCTATTCTACACTTCCTTAAAGCGATTTAGAACTGGCCTGTCAGCACCAGAATTCGTATGTCGCCCTTTGTGTTTCAATTATCCACCACTCTCAGAATCTCTGCTTGCTTTCATGCAGTGGAACCATTTTTATTTTAATCCATGGCAAAAACCTTATGTGAACCAACTGACAGAGGTGTGGAATAGTAAATACAAAAGGAAAAGAAAGAAAAAGTTGCAAAATATAAGATTATAAAATGAATATGTTTATTTATGGTATATAGAATTGGAAAACTAATCTAACGGACGTGAAAGCTTCTTCTATGAAAACATTTAATTTTACTGTATTTTAAAATGATAAACATCCAAAATATTTCAATTGAAATAAAACAGCAGCATGAAATTTGAAGGTGTAACAAGGAATTTCAACATATCCATATTTTACAGCCATAAAGTCATGATACAGTAATTGTATGAGTAATTTACTTAATTAAGAAATGCTAATGGTTAATAGGACTGGTGCTTCCTGATGCTACTTGTTCTTCATTAACTGTGCACCAATCTTACATATATTATGAAAGCATTTCTAAAAGATGAGTTCATGACCTGCATCTACAATAATTATGTATTATAATATCTCATCCACTATATTGCTTATTACTCTTTTTTCTGCTTCTGACCTTGAACATGAACTCTAATGACATTTATTTATACATGATTTATCAAAAATGTTTATGAGAGGTCAGAAAATGACCTAATATATTCAATTTATATGATCCATTAAGTTGAAAGTCATACCTTTTGTGTAGAACACATATCAAATACCATAGTTCATATCACAAGAAAATCCTGTATTAAATATCTTTAAGTTAAAATATTAAACTATGCAGAACAGTACCTTGAAAGGCTACAATGAGGTTCAAGAGAACCTCAAAGAATTGTATTATTTTTTTATATAATTCTCTAGGACAATAACAATGATGGCCTAGCCTTAAGATAGGCAATACATGTTTGATCGGTAAGGAGGCTGACATGTGGGACCACTTTCAGGCAGCACTATGAAGGGGCTATGTTTTCCCTTCATTTTTTACATAGCCATAGTGGCTTTTTGTATGAGAGCTATGCATGGTACTGTAGGTTAATGTACTATTGTCCTATTCTTAAAGATTGGAAATCAGTGTTATATTCCTGGAGAAACCATAATCCCAGTTTTCAATGTTATTAAGTACCATTGGTTGTACCGTTAATGATAGTTATCTTTGTGGCATTAATAGACAAGACAGTGTATGCCTTTTTTATGCCAGGTGAGTCAAGCATCTCCAGCTTGCATGCATATTCTTAGAGTATGTTTTGTTACTAGTGGAACATTTTATTTTAATATTTCACAAATTATACAAAATCTATATTTATGTACAAGCTGTACACTGACTACTTTACATTGTATGAAAGTGTCTTATACTCAGTGATGTCCCATGAAAGATATAATACAACATTTACAAAAAATGTTCCACATTTTTGAAAATAAGGAAACTTAAAGGTGTGGTGTGCATATTTATTCAGCCCCCTGTACTCTAATACCTCTAAATACAATCCAGTGTGACCAATTTCAGTTAGAAGTTACCTATTTAGTAATAGAGTACATCTGTATGTAATTTATGAACATACAGCCTCATAACTACCAAGGAACACACCAGACAGCTCATGGATAAAGTTGTGGCAAAGTATATTGTTGGTATAGGTTGTAAATAAAAAACCCTAAGCTCTGAACATCTCATGGAACAGTGTTTAATACATTATCCATAAATGGAAGTGGTATGGCACAACTGATAAATTAAAAAATTTGTCTGTCCACCTAAGCTGATAGCCTAGACAAGGTAAATACCCCAATATAATATGTAGATACACCTCTAAGCTAGGTATGCAGATAGTTAACCCCCAATTAGGTAGGCATACAACCATCCATTAGTTAGGTAGATTTAAAGGACCCCCAATATGTAGGTATCAGGGTCCCCAATAAGGTGCATAGGTAGTAATATAGGGCCCTTCTCCCTAATAATTAGACTTATAGGCCCTTAGTAAGTGGTTATATAAGCCCCCCTTTAGGTAGTTGGGTAGGTATATTGGACCCTTGTAGGCGTTTATAGGTATTTAGATCCTTAGTCAATAGGTAGGTACAGAAACCTCCCGGTAGGTATGTATATAAGCCCATGGTAGGTAGGTATATAAGCCACCTGTAGGTAGCAATATAGTGCCTCTTTAGATATGTTTATACCCCTTCTAGTAGATTTAGCCCCTGGTAGGTAGATATATGCCCCAATGCAGGTATAAATATCCACCTATAGGTAGTTAGATATAGCCCCCTTAAGGTAGATACAGCCTCCCTGTAGGCAGGTTAATATAGACCCTCCCCACTTAGAATGTATATATATCCCCTATGTGTAAATATAGTCCCCCTGTAGGTAGCTATAGTCCCCTGTAGGTAGATAGGCTTAAAAAAAAAAAAAAAAAAGTACTCACTCCTCCCTGTTTCCCCTTTGAGAAGCTAGCTTACACTAGGAAACCAGCTCATAAATTTCTTCTTGCCTAGGATATCCAGCATTGCAGGAGGTGTGACGAAATATTTGCATTGTGGCATCTGTGATGCTGATTGTAAATATAGCACTCATTGATACCATAGTGAACAATCCCTGCCTTTCCCCGTGAAACAGCAACACAGTTAGTGTGTGGCTGCTAACTTTGCATGACCCGTTTTTCTCTACAGGCGGGGCCCTTCCTCTCCTGAGGTGAGCGTCGCTCGTAAAAATGTGATGATGACGCATGATAGTGGCATTATCATGCTGTTCTGGATGCTTTGATTCAACAAAATCAGAATAAATACAGGCTATCCAGAACCAAGTACCACAAATAGCCTACAAAAAAATCGAAATAGAATCACTGGACGAGACTAAAACTTAACCTTGAATTGGTATTTTAAAAATTAGTGCCCATCAATATTTTAACTCAAAAGTCACACAGAATATATAAATTTCCCAGATTATCCACAAAAGAAACCGCCAGGATTTTTAGTATCATTAAAGGGACCCTATTCTCATCCTGTTAAGTCCTAGATCTTATTCTGCTCCAAAAAAAAATTAGGGTCGTTTCCCAATAGGGTGGCCCCATCAGGAACCTGATAATCCCCCCTTTCTACTTGAAAATTATTTTGTGCCAAACAAATGGGCCCACCATATATCTGTAAAAAACCTTTAAACCCCAAGTTTTCCCTTTTTTTTTTTTCATAAAATTATCAGGGGTTTTTTGTTTGTAAAGTTTGTAAAGTGGTATTCAGTATGTAGCATAAGGCCAAATAATAAAAAAAGGGGGGTCAATGCTATAAAGTAACTCACAGTAAGTATTATGCTCAGCGTTTAGCAGCAGTTGGGTCAATGCCTAAATAGCTACGTAAGTTTATGCTCAAATTATGCAGAGTGGCTGAACTAGAGAGGTTTAAATATCATGAGATTATATAAAAAAACAGAAGCCCCTATAATTTGCTGAGTTTCTTATGCCCATTGTGGTTTACGGGTTAAGTTGTGGGCCTTCTCCTGAGCCAGCTGAGCCCACCAGCCCTGGTCCCTTGACATGCTGTTCAGTGTGTATGTCTGAATGTTTGGCGTCTGATGTCAAAAAAGTGCCCACAGTAACTCTTATAAAGGGCCAGTTTACCGGCTGAGAGGACACGCCCCCTTCATTCGCGTAGTGGGGCAGGGCCCCTAAACAAGCCAATTAAAGTTATGATTGAGGTCTTTTAAAAATCCGCCCCCCGGCCCCTCCTACTGAATGGGCACTGTTTTGAAAAGCTGTAAGGGAGTTAGGGGCCCTAAGTCTTGTACAGGTGGTATAGAGGATGTGCATGTCAGGGCCCCAAAATATTGCAAATAGTGCATCAAGTCCTGATCATCAATGTCATTTCAATTGTCATTACATAAACCATGCACTAGGCTGAAATATTTTAACCATATGTGTCCAAATAGAAACAGGGACATTAAAACATTTGTGCACAGAGACAGGGGAAACAGAGAAAACAGACATCTACAGAATCAAATATTTGAATGTCTAGACAAGCGAAGAAGGTCAAGCATTTCTGGGAAATAGAGATGCAATATGTACTGAAAAAACCCAAAAGGATTTTTATGCTAAATACCCGTCATAAAACATTTCCAAATCAGATATTGTAAAAATACAATCCTCCACTAGGGGAAAATTTTAAAGTTTTTTTGTTCATCCAGTTCAAATAAAGCAGTTAAAGTTTAATTGTTCATTTAACCCTCCTGGATGCACTGTTCTCAGTCTGAAAATCCATCTAACTTAGAATTGGAGTACCCTCCTAGTCACATCCCCAACGTTGAGAGGGGTGCAGTAGTTCCAGAGCTTCAAATTTTAAGTTTGCATGATTACCACCAAGAACTGGATTGCAGTGCCTCGTCAAAGGGGTGTCTCTTTTATTCCTAACATAATTGGCCATGTACAGGTGGCTTTATATATAACATTACAGGAGTTACAGTTGATAAAATCTCTGATCTAATATTTTTGATTGGTGACAACACTATGGACATATTTGGTTTGATTAATCCAACTATAAGTCTTGCAATGTCCACATTTGAAACATCCCTTAATTTGTCTGTTGAGTCAGGACTCTTCAGGTATTTCCAGACTTAGGTGGCTGTGGGTCAGTCTTCTGTAGGTCACCTGGGCATAACTGATCACTAGTGTTGAGCGATTTTTATCGACAAAGTTGAAATCGGCAAGGTTTTATGGTGATCAAAATTTCCAGAATCATGCGATAATTAGGTTAAAATCTGTGCATCATCTATTAGATTGCGACTTTTTTCGGCGGTTCTGTAATTTTGGCGGCAGCGCAAAATCAGTATACAGAATAGGGGGGAAGGGGGGTGGGCCCCCACACAAGGGTGTGATGTTGTGTTCGACGACATGACTGGGATGTGTAGTACTGGTTGCGGTTTGGACTGGAAAAAAAAAATCACATTGACCTTGTTTTTACATAGAACAGCGTTTCCTGTTTCAGCCTCAGTGTTCTTTCAGCGTCTCATAGGGATAGGACCTTGCGTTCTGCTGTGGCCAAAACAGCTCAGCGAAAAAAAAATAAAAACAAAGGAGGTCTATTTCTGCCTCAGAGAAAACCTCTACTATTAGCTGTGATCCTTCCAATTTAGTTAGATTCGGATTTTGAACTTTTTATGTAGTTAGCTAGAGAATTTTTAATGCGAGAATCTACTCTGTAAATTCCGGCGGTGTGGGAGGCGGGGGGGGGGCCCGGCGGGTCGAAACACAGACAAGCTCGATCTTTAAAGAACACTGGATAAAGTTCACCAAGACTTAGTGTAGACATTATAGTGGAATATCTATATTATTATCTCGTTTGCTATTGAATTTTTCCCTGGATATTGGGCAGGCATGGAACTTATATTGGATAAACATCATTTTTAGTTAACTGAGGTCTCTTTGTTAGCTGCAAAACTCAACTTTTATTATCCAGTAATACATTTCAGATGGTGTTCAATATTTACCCATTTACACCTGTGACTGTTGATATATCCATTGCATTAAATTACAAACCAGCAATCTTGTAGTCAGCCAAGGTTGTTTGTTGCCAAAATAACGGTGTATCGTACGAAAACATCACAGTTACGTGTTTTTTGAACTTTTGCGCACCCAGCACTGTTCATTGACGCAAGCATCATACGTAAATCTTTAAACAGCTATTCTATATTTCACCACAGGTGAATTGAAGGTGCAAAAAATACAAGTTTGATCTATTATCAAAAAATAACCAGTTACGTGTTTTTGCCTTTGGCGCCCAGCACTGTTCATTGACGCAGCATCTACGTAAATCTTTAAAACAGCAATTTCTATATTCAGCAACAGGTGAATTGAAGGTTGTGCAAAAATACAGTTTTTTATATCAAAACATAAACAGTTACGTGTTTTTTGACTTTTGCGCATCAGCACTGTTCAATTGACGCTAGCACTCTACGGTAAATCTTAAAAACAGCAATTCTATATTCTACACATGTGAATTGAAAGGTGCAAAAAATACAGTTCATTATATCAAAACATACCGTTACGTGTTTTTTACTTTTGGCGCACCCAGCACTGTTCATTGACGCAGCATTCTACGTAAAATCTTTAAAACAGCAATTCTATATTCACACAGGTGAATGAAAGGTGCAAAAATTACCGTTTATTATATCAAAACATAACAGTTCACGTGTTTTTTGACTTTTGCGCACCCAAGCAATGTTCATTGACGCTGCATACACGTAAATCTTAATACAGCACTTCTATATTCACCACAGGTGAGTTGAAAGGTGCAAAAACTACCGTTTATAATACAAAAGATAACAAATACGTGTTTTTTTGGACTTTTGCCCAGTCCTGATTGTTATAATAGACACCTTGCAGTTAAATTTGAATCCAGCAATTTTGTTTGATTAGGAGGGATTTGAGAAATAGCTGTGAATTTGCCGTTCTTTTTAATAAGAGGACTTTCCCAAAACTATTCACATACCTTCATAAAATTTTTTTTATTTTTCTGAACATGGAGCGCAATGCTGGTGGTAAGCGAGCAAAGAGGGCGGTAGCACATGGAGGTTGAGGTACGAGAGAAAGGTGCTCCTCAGTGCTGGCCGACAACACGCATGCCAGCGGATCGTCAGTTGCAGGGAACGTCAGGCCTAGTCATCGCTGGGTCCACGGGCCCTGTGAATCTAGTAACGAACCATCGTCGCAATCTGTCCTTCAGTGGTTAATGCAACTGCATATAGCAGGGTTTTCCTCCTCGTCCTCGAGTCACGGCCACAATTGTCGTCATCAGCATCATTCCGCATCCGTAACTTGAAGCAGCCCAAATGTCATCCTGTGTACCCACCACTGTGGATAATCATTGTCTGAAGACCTCTTTGATGACAAAAAATGCGGTTGGGGTCAGAAAGGATGTTAAAAGATTCAAGGGATGATTTAGTCCTGCTCTGACGTCAAGTTTACTGTGCCATCAGAGGAGTGTGAAGGAAGCGGTTCAATATCGGCTAAAAATCCGGGCGGTCGGCAACGCCTTGCAGTGCCCCTTGCTGTAGCCGCGTTCTGGATGCAGAAAGTCAGGACGGTCCAAAGTCACCTGTGTTGATGATGATGATGATGACGGACATTGCTGGATCCATCCTGGTCTTTTCACGCAGAATTTTGCTTGCGAGCGCTTAATCAGTGGACTAGAGGAGACGATGGGCGTCAGTGTCAATACGGGTCCCGCACAAAAAGGGAGTGGGCAGGGTCGCAGAGACAGAGTCCGCTGATTATGATTCGCCAGACACAGTCAGCGCAAACCCGCCACTCCTGCTTATCGCGCGTCAAAAAGGTCCAGGACCTTCTCAAGCTGGCCTGTTCTTTGATCAAGCGCTCTTGATTCACCAGCGATGTAATATGCCGCCTTTTGCCGCAAAGCATAAATAGAGGCAAGACCTTAAGTGTTAAACCACCCACCAACATGTCTAGTCACATGCAGCGAATGCATGAGTTGAAATGGAGGACCACTTGGCCAAAAAAGGCCAGACCGACACCGAGCCTCAAACCACAGTCACACCCTCTGTCTCCGCCTCTCCTCCTCCGCCACCACCAAGCGTTCCTCAGCTGCCTTGTCTCTCAGCAGTCATGATCAGGGATCCGCCTCCAGCTTTCAGCCTCCACAGTTCGCCCGAGTACCACCAGGCACCACAGTGACACATCCTACCCCTTCTCCTTCGCCAGTTGACGACCTGCACGCCGTTTTACAGCGGCCAGTCTAGCTAGCCAGCCTTCTGTCTTCAGGTTTGGGAGAGAAAGAAACACTTTAACCCAAAACCATCCAAAGCCAAAAAGAGCTGGAACGTCGGCATTGCCAGGCTTTTGGCCTTGGAAATGTTGCTTTTCAGTCTGGGTTGGACACAGATGGGTTCCCGCCACGTCATGGCCTCGCTTGCCCCAATACCAGATGCCGAGCAGGCATTTCTTTGCCAGAACATAGCCGTCCCTGCCCTGCAGCCACGTGTTCATCTTAAAATTTCAAGCGCGTTGTCTGCTTCTGTGTCCGGAATAGTCAATCTCACCACCGACACATGGACTAGTAAGAACGGCCAAGGCCGACTTATATCTCTGTGACAGCTCACTGGGGGTGCTGGGTGGATGTCTCTGGGGGTGCGGTGGCTCTCAGGCTCGCGCACGCTCGCTCAAACCGCAGGGATGGTGTGCAGGGCTCTTTCCCCAAGGTCCTCTGGTGGGCTCACGTGCCCAGAGAACCAGCAGTGTTTAAATTATCTGCCTTGGAGGGTCGTCCACACACAGGTCATGAGCTGTGGACGGCTCTAAGCAACGAGAAGAGCGCTGGCCTGGGTGACTAAGAACCTTGTTCCAGGCAAGGTGGTGTGCGGTAAAAGGGCGAAATCTGCTGGACCGCCCTTAAGGATCGGTAGGCTGAGAGCACATCCCTTGCCTGGCTCATGTCATGAACCTTGTGTCAGAAATTCTAAAGAGCTACCCGGGTCTGGACTGCCCTGCTGAAGAAGGCTTGAGGTCTGAGTTCGCACTTCCCCGTTTCGCACCCTGCTTCGTCCCGCCTGGCTGCGTTGTGCAGCGTTCAGCTCGGCCTCCCCCGTCAACCGTCTCATTGTTGAGTCGGCACACGCTGGAATTCCACCCTCCACATGCTCCAGCGATTGTGGCAGAGCGCAATTGCCATTAAGCAGTACGAAGAAAGTGCACATGGCCCTGGACAAGCAGCGGTACGGACCTCCGGGTGTTTGGAACCACCGAGAGTGGAGAGCAGGTGAAGAGCTCTGCACCATCCTTGCAGTTTGAAAGAAAGGCCACCAAAAATGGTCAGTGCGGAACAAGCCTTGTCAGCTATGAGCTTGTGGTGATCTTAGTTCTGATCGATCGTTGGACACCTGAAACAACAGGTTCGCCCGACGACGGTGGAGGAGATGACACAGATGCGGACACGAGGCCTTTCTCTCCGTCAAATCACAAGGACCTCGACAGTTTCACAATTCATCGGTCTTCATTAGGCAGTGGTTCGGGGTCCAGAGCTAGTGCAAGGTGGCGCCTCAGCATCTAGGTGCATCATCTCAGGCAAGTCAGGGCTTGTGTTGAAAGCTGTGCCGGAGGCAGCGGAGTGGAGGAGGAGGAGGGGAGGAGGAGGAGGTATTCCTAGACACCGGATGTTACGACGTCCCCTGCTTGGAAGAGGTTGGCGCAATTTGAGGCGGAGGAGGAAGATGGAAGGAAGATACAGTTTTCTAGTGGCCCCTAGACCAGAGGCTTGGGAAATCAAGGCTCCATCTCTCACATGAGTGCTTGGATGCTCCATTTTTCCTCCAACATGATCCTTGATTGAAGGCCATCAAATGAACAAAGTTACTGGGTGGCCACCCTCCTGGTCCCCGGTACAAATCAGAAACATCAGCACTTTCTGTCACCCACCCAATAGAGAGTAAAATGCAGGGAAATGGAGACTTGTGATTGATTCAACTGGTGACATCTGTTGCGTGCTGCTTTCACGTGTTCCCCTAAATGTCACGGTGGAAACATCATCAGAGACGTGACAGCAGCTAGAGTGACATTGTAGGCGTTTTAAAGCGGCAGCAGCAGGCAAGGATGGCAGAAGACATAATGGTGACCTCTGGCAATCTTTGTTTACCCACCTACCAACGCATGCAATGCAGGGCACACATCACAACACACAAGAGATCAGGCTTAAGATCATGGTGCACGAATATCTGCGTCTCACACCGATGTTTTTGCATGTGTTCCGGACCAAATAGATTATGTGGTATCCCAAACATGGACGAATGGCGTCATTACAGACAAATCTGCACATCCGGCTTTTCCACAAGATAATGTGGATCGTTTTTGACCTTTAATCAAGTTGAATCAGGCATGGATCTCTGATGTTGTTGTGGCCCCAAATTGCGAGGTACCGATTAGTTGCACAGTCTTACTTCACATTCCTTTTCAAACAGAAATGGTCCTCTTGAAAACTTTTTTTTAAAATGATCAGTTTCTTACTGCAATTTTATTCTCTTTTCCCAACAGTTCATTTTGCTGGTTTTGCTGTGAGGAGACTCTGTAAAAAGACCGCAAGTTTCATGACAACACGTATTCATGTTACTCACTTTATCTTAAGAAGTTTTACGCCTTTGTCAATGGTTTTTGAGGTCATGTTGCTGTGAGATACAGCACTACTCATGGTCCTTTGGAACAGAAATGTGACTTTCTAAGTGGCATTTCTCCCTCACAATTTTTAACAGTGGCTGAGAGTCATATTTATAAATTTTTTGGGGTCATGAGTTGCCTTGAGATACAGCTATCATTATTGGTCCTTTGGAACAGAAATGTGGCTTTCTAAGTGGCAGTATTTCTTCCCTCACAATTTTTAATAGTGGCTGAGAAGTCATTATTTTATAACTTTTTGGGGTCATGTAGCTGTGAGTACTACAGCATATCATCGATGTCCTTTGTAAATGAAATGTGGCTTCTAAGTGGCATTTATCTCCCTCACAATTTTTACAGTGGGACTGAGAAGTAATTTTTATAATTTTTTGGGTCTTGCTGCTATTGAAATGCAGCATTACTTACAGCGTCCTATTATAAAATAAAATGTTGTTTCTAACAGACATTTGTTCTTCACAATTGGACCAATGGCTCAAGGGTTCATGCTTTGAATTTTGTGGGATTTTGCTGTGACATGCAGCTATATACAGGTCCTATTCTAAAAAAATGTTGTTTTCCTAAGAGTCTTTTGTTTCTCAACCATTGACCAAAGTGGCTCAACGGGTCATGCTAGAATTTTGGGCATTTTGCTGTGACATCTGCAGAAAAAACTATTACTATCACGGTAATATTCTAAAAAATGTTGTTTCTAGCTGTCAGACATTTGTTATTCACAATTGTCAATGAGTGGCTTCAAGGGTGATGGTGCTGTCAGAAACAGGAATAGGTAGGACACTGTTAATGGACACATATTGCAAAATGACTGTTTTTGCAAGACTCTTTAACATAGCTATCAATCCCTGTATTGAGACAACCATTTAATACAATGAAAAAAAAAGAGAACAAAGACTTTGGTGGGATTCCATCCTATTTTAAAAAAACGTGTATTACTAGAATTAAATTACTAAAAATTTGAATGTACAAAATAGCTGTTAAAAAAATTCCTCTGAATTGTACAAGGGAGGTACAGGAAAACTTGACCAGATTTAGGTTATTCCAGAGGAATGGTGTATGGAAGCACGGACAGGTGAACAAAGTACAGGACCTTTCCTCCAGCACGTTGAGTAAATTGAGAAAAAGAATGTCGAAGATAAAGGGCACCTGGGTTGTAAACAGGAGGTTACACACACCAGGTATTTCAAGTGAAGCTTCAATTGTCCACATCATTACGGAGGGGCAGCGTACCCAGGCTATAGACTGTGTACAGGAGGAAGGTGGGAGTTCTCACACTTCCAGCATCCGCACTCTGTTCAGCACAGACCAGTTTTCGTTTGCTGCGTCCGATCAGGGCATTTAACCTGCGTGTTATTTGTTGGACGGACGCCGCTGGGCTTCAACCGCACCCAACTGTAACTCCGGCCCTGGGTCTTGCTGTGGCCCAAAGGACTGGTATAGTCATGTCCAGTGAAACTAAAATGGTGGTTGAAAGAGCATTTTTGGGCACTTTTTAATTGTGGGGGGTTCATGCAGGTTTGGGGCTCATGCTGTTGGCCCCAAAGGGGGGTGGGGGGGGGTGTGGGGATGGGGGGGGGGGTGGACAAGGTTTAGTCAATGTCCAGGTTATCAAACTAAAATGGTGGTTGAAAGACTCCTTTTCTGGCACATTTTTAAAATGTGGGGGTCATGCGCGTTTGGGGCTCTGCTTGTGGCCAGGACTGGTATAGTCCAATGTCCAGTGAAACCATAAAAAATGGACATGGTGGTATGAAACGACTCCTTTTTCCGGCACTTTTTAAATGTGGGGGTCATCAGGTTTGGGGCTCATGCTGTGGCCCAGGAACAGGTATAGTCAATGTCCAGGTTCAACTAAAATGGTGGTTGAAAGACTCCTTTTTTCGGCACTTTTTAAATGTGGGGGTCATGCAGGTTTGGGGCTCATGCTGTGGGCCCAGGACAGGTTTATATAGTCAATGTCCAGTTCAACTAAAATGGTGGTTTGAAAGACTCCTTTTTCCGGGCACTTTTTAAATGTGGGGGTCATGGAAGGTTTGGGGCTACATGTGTGGCCCGAGGGAAGAGTATAGTCAATGTCAGTTCAAACTAAAATGGTGGTTGATAGCCTCTTTTTTCCGGCCACTTTTTATATGTGGGGGGTCATGCAGGTCTTGGGCTCATGTACCTGAGTCTAGGGACAGGGATATTCAATGTCCAGTTCATAGTAAACATGATGGTTCAAATCTACTGCCTTCTGCACTTTTTAATCTTGTGGGTGGATGCAGGTTTAAGGGTCAGGCTGTGGTACAAGGACAGGGATAGTTAAATGGTCTGTGACTTTTTTTCTGTGGACTTTAATAACTAAGAGTTGTTGCCTATGGATGTAGCATGTATCCATTTTGACTGTTTGTGGATGTTTTAAATTTCAGCTATCTCCAGCCTTGTTTGGGTATAATAATGAAAAGGTGTTGTTGCTCTCATTAGACTTTAATGTTCATCGAGCATAATCGATGCCTCACATATCGAAAAAACTTATGATAGCGGCCGTGCCGACTATCGACTATCGATCGATCTCGATAGCCAATGCAATCGCTCAACACTACTGATCACATCTTCTGCCAGATCATCATCCATTCTTAGAATATCCCAGTATTTGTTCAAGGACTCTCTTATCACAGAACGGGTTCGATCGTAAGTTCTGATAAGTCTAATTTGTGGTTTGTTCATTTCCTTCTTTTTAGGAATTAGAAATTGTGAGCGGTATTGTTCTAAAGCAGATCTATACCCTTGCTTGATAATCTTATTAGGATACCTTCTGCCATGGACTCTGTTCAAGCTCCCTCGCTTTTTAATAATATTTAACTTTATCCGAACAGTTTCTTCTGAGTCGGAGGAACTGTCCCTTTGGGATCCTCCTCCTTAATGGGAGATGGTGACAGTTCGACCAGCCAAGAAGACTGTTAGTGGCTGCTGGTTTTCTGTAGACTGTTGTGGACAACTCCCCTGATTTATTTCTTGTAATTTTCACATCCAGGAATAGCAGAGATGCTTTGACTCAGCAGGGACTGGAAAGCTGGTCAGAGTTGATGGGAACATGGATGGAGCTAGATACGGGGCAATCCTGGAGAAAAACCTGTTAGAATCTGTGAAACACTTGAGACTTGGACATAAGTTCATCTTCCAGCAGGACAATAACTCTAAACAGCCAAAACTACAATGTAAAGGTTTAAATCAAAAGCCAAATTATGTGTTTCATATTACCTGGTTGATAAGTCAGAACTAAATCCATTGTAGAATTGTGTGGCAGGACTTGAAAATTGCTGAGCTAGAGCTATGTTGCAAAGGAGAATAAACAAAAATTCCAGCCTCTAAATGTGTAAATCTGGTAGAGCCATATCCCAACATTTGCAAAAATTTGGTAACGCACGTATCCTTTTCCTTACACAAATACTTGCTACTTTGTGTTATTCTATCACATAAAAGTTTGTTGGTTTAACACTTAAAAATCAGGAATAGTCAAGGGATAGGAATGTTTTATATATATACTCCACATATCAGCAATGTCAGTTATAAACAAACTGAACAAGGCAAGATTTAGAGCTAAATCTTGCATAGCAGAACTAGCAGAATGTGTAACTGGTTTCACTTCTGAATGTCTATCATCAACTACAACACCACTAGATAATATGTATATTGAACATGACACATGTGGTGTTAGTTCTTAATAATGTACAGTCAGACATGAATCAGTTACAAGTTTCCTTAGATCCTGTCCTGTTCAATTAGTTAAATGATATTGGTTACTGTGGTTTGCCTTTGAGCTGAAGATACAAAGATGTGTTATAGGATTACTAATGGGGAAAAATGTAATATGGTTATGGATGTGGATAGACTGGTGTTATGGTGTAAGCATAAAAAACTACAATGTATCATTTCTATATTGAAGTTGATGTATTACATAGAGCTAAAAGAATAGAGACTTAGCAGTAGTGATTATTTTAGAAATGTTTTAATGATTATACAGCATTTCCAAGATCTGCCAAAATGAAAAATAATTTTTGGGTACATCATTAGAAATATTTTTGGGTGGATGGAATAAGTTTAATAAAATGGATTAAATGGGTTGTATTGTTTAAACTGTTCGGGCTCTTCAGCAAATTCTCTGAGATTTAATTTGAAATCCAGGGGCGAGTCTTCTCCTTACAGCAGTCTTGTCCTTCTCCCTCAGAGGCATGTCTCTCCTTAATGAACGACCTGTGACATCTCCACTCTGACTGTGCAGTGGAAGCAGAAGGGTGGTCTGCAGAGTACGCTATAACAGCACCTGCTTGCTTGTCACTGTTCTGCCAGAAGCTTCAGGCTCAAGCTTGGCTATAAGAGTTATACAGTCAGCTGAACTGATGAGACATGTGAAGGAGTGTTTACACTGCCACACCCCCCCATTCTCCTCTGTACCAGGCAGCGACTTGGGTTATATGGGAGCAATTGCCACACTGCTCTCCCCCTCTCTCTCCCCCTGTTTAACTGGCAAAAGTGACTCTTTATTACTGTGTTATTGAGGGGTTCAGTGCTTAATACAGGCAGTCATTGACCAGATCAATTCACCTAGATATGGAGAGATGTGTTTAGTGCAGCAGACCTTGGTTTCCCTATCATTTTAAAAGCTCCACAGGGGAGAAAACCAGAGTGTACTGGCAGCAATCAAGGGCATGGGGCATGTAGGGGGGGTTTCTGTCTGGGGGCATATCCCAACAGGCTGAATGAAATGTCAGCCAGCCAATCACAGTGCAGGGGCGTGCCTAGGGGTGGGATCCGACCAGAGGGCGTGTCCCGACCAGCAGCAGCAAAAACAGAATACAGATTTAAACCAAGTGACTGAGGTAATGCAACCCAATTACAAAAGTGCTTATTTTTACTTCCCCATTAATTGAGACATGATCTTTGTAGCGATACAACCCCTTTAAAGGTGATTAACTGAAATGGTACATCTGGACCGTATGGCTAAAAAAAAAAAAAAATTAGGAACACAAAATGCACTGCCTTGTAACAAATAAAGCAACATTTTTGAAATTTTTAAATGTTTTAAAGGGTGTCACCTACACACATTGTACGTAAATGTGACTAAATCTTGCACATACCCTTCACTCAGGTTGTATCACACCCCAACATAATCCACACAGCTACCCTTTCTCAAATATGAAAGAAAATTCCTCAACACCACACCGGGGGGGGCCCACCCCACTTTTTGGTGGGGTTTTTTTTCTTTTTTTTTTCTCCAGCAGTCAAAGGGTGCTCTGAAAAAATGAAAGGGCTCTCTGATTAGTTGCTATGGCCAAGTTAATTTTTTATACATGTTCCCACTATATCTGTAAGCAGATTTTTTATTGAGAGTTTTCAAAAATACAAATCAAACAAAGATTCAGCATATAGATCCATATACAAAAAGAGTGGTTATAAAATCAACCTTATACAGGATAGAAAGGATGTGCGATAATTGAGAAGGATATTACAAAAAGCAAAGCGTTATATTGCAAATATATGTACTGCTGATCTTCTTAAGAATTAGAATATAGAAAAATATTAACTATCTACTTAAAAGATAAATTTAGTAATGAGGCAAGACAAATTTGTATATATAGACATTCATCAATGGTCTAAATGGTATAAAAAGACACATTAGAGGTATATATTGTAGGGACTTATTTAAGTTTAGATCAAAAACATTCTTACTTGGACCATATTTTTTAACTTTATGGGAATTATTCAGATGTCCTGCCACATGTTCCTCCATAAAAAAAGTTATAATGTATAGCATTTTAAATTTTGGGGAGGGGAGGCAGAAGAGAGTTTTTCCAACATCTAGCTAAATGTGATATGACTACAAAGGATTTTTTAAATATATAAGTAAGTATCAGGTAAGGATAGGTCTTCAAGACAAATAGATAGTTAAGCCAAAGTTGATGACTAGTGATGAGCGAATCCCAAAAAGTTCGAGTCGAACCTCGAATTTTTAGTCTTTCGGGTCGAACTTTGATTCGAACTTGGAACCCACATTCAAACCCCATTAAAGTAAATGGGAAAAGATGTTCAGGTTAATTTTTATACCTATACAGGTGAGGAGAAGCTGGAATTACC
This sequence comes from Phyllomedusa bahiana, assembly GCA_025379985.1. Classification (NCBI taxonomy): domain Eukaryota; kingdom Metazoa; phylum Chordata; class Amphibia; order Anura; family Hylidae; genus Phyllomedusa; species Phyllomedusa bahiana. The sequence continues at coordinate 21,200 of JAODAL010030330.1, read as the reverse complement.
ATCAACAGATGTAAACTGGATACGTGGAACACCTCGTGAGAAAATTTGTGAGTGACAAGAAAAATTGAGATGCTAATATACTTCATGCTTTCAAAATGGGACTAACTGAAAGATGAGGAGGACAGCTTGCAAGCAGGGACGGAGCAATAGGAGCTGCAGGGAGGTGGCAGTTTGTTTTTATTTTTTGTTTTTACCCCATTGGAGCAGCAAGGAAAGATACCAGTGGACAGCATTGAGGTTTCCAGTTTGACAAGATAGAATGGCCACTAATTGCTTCAGCGAGAGAACATGGCAGGGGGAACTTGGAGGGATTCCAGTTTGACAGGTTAGGATCCGGCCATTACCATAGATGGCAGACACAGAGAACATGGGAGTGGGGGGAAATGTAGGTTTCTCGGTTCGACAAGATTAGGGTGTAAGTGGCATTACCATTGGTCGCAGTGGGGGGAACACGTAGGTTCGGTATCGACCCACTTAGGCGCAGTACCATTGATGGCAGCGAGACATGGCCGTGGGGCCAAGGGGTTTTGGTTCGACCATCATTAGCTAGCATTACCATAGCCGGCAGCAATGAAACATGGCAGTGGGGAATCATGGACGGTTACGTCCTTGACCACATTAGGGCGAGTTCCAATTGGTGGCCAGTGAGAACATGCATTGGGATACATGAAGGTGACGTTTTTACAAGATTAAGGCGCATTACCATTGGTGCAGCGAGGAATGGTAGTGTGGAAACATGGTGGTTCTGGTTTCGAACACAGTAGGCGGCAGTACCATTGCTGGCAGCGAGAACATGGCAGTGGTGAACATGGATTTTGTGGTTTGACAAGATTAGATGGCAGTACCATTGGTGGCAGCGAGAACATGGCAGTGTGGAACATGGAGGTTCCAGATCGACAAGATTAGGTGGCAATACCATTGGTGGCGGCAAGAACATGGCAGTGGGGAACATGGTGATTCTGGTTCAACCACATTAGGCGGCAGTACCATTGCTGTCAGCGAGAACATGACAGTGGGGAACATGGAGATTCTGGTTTGACAAGATTAGATGGCAGTACCATTGGTGGCAGCGAGAACATGGCAGTGGGGAACATGGAGGTTCTGGTTCGACCACATTAGGTGGCATGACCATTGATGGCAGCGAGAATATGGCAGTGGAGCAAATGGAGGTTCAGGTTCGATCACATTAGGCAGCACTACCACAGCCAGCAGCGAGAACATGGCATTGGGGAATAGGGAGGTTCCGGTTCGACCACATTAGGCGGCAGTACCATTGGTGGCAGTGAGAACATGGCATTGGGAAACTTGGAGATTACATTTCAACAAGATTCGGCGGCATTTCCATTGGTGGCATCGAGGTCTTGGTAGTGGGGAACATGGAGGTTCTGGTTCGAACACAGTAGGCGGCAGTACCATTGCTGGCAGCGAGAACATGGCAGTGGGGAACATGGAGATTGTGGTTTGACAAGATTAGATGGCAGTACCATTCGTGGCAGCGAGAACATGGCAGTGTGGAACATGGAGGTTCCAGATCGACAAGATTAGGTGGCATTACCATTGGTGGCGGCAAGAACATGGCAGTGGGGAACATGGTGATTCTGGTTCAACCACATTAGGCGGCAGTACCATTGCTGTCAGCGAGAACATGACAGTGGGGAACATGGAGATTCTGGCTTGACAAGATTAGATGGCAGTACCATTGGTGGCAGCGAGAACATGGCAGTGGGGAACATGGAGGTTCTGGTTCGACCACATTAGGTGGCATTACCATTGATGGCAGCAGAGAAAATGGCAGTGGAGCAAATGGAGGTTCAGGTTCGATCACATTAGGCAGCACTACCACAGCCAGCAGCGAGAACATGGCATTGGGGAATAGGGAGGTTCCGGTTCGACCACATTAGGCGACAGTACCATTGGTGGCAGCGAGAACATGGCAGTGTGGAACATGGAGGTTCCAGTCGACATTGTTAGGTGGCACTTCACCATTGGTGGCGGCTAGAACATGGCAGTGGGGAACATGGAGGTTCTGGTTCGAACACAGTAGATGGCAGTACATTGCTGGCATCGAGAACATGACAGTGGGGAACATGGAGATTCTGGTTCGACAGGATTAGATGGCAGTACCATTGGTGGCAGTGAGAACATGGCAGTGGGGAACATGGAGGTTCCAGATCGACAAGATTAGGCGGCAGTACCATTGGTGGCAGCAAGAACATGGCAGTGGGGCAAATGGAGGTTCCGGTTCGACCACATTAGGCGGCATGTAGTTCATTCGTGGCAAGCAAAAATGGCAATGGGTATATCAATGGTTCAGGTTAAAGGAATTTGTACCTTTGTGGTTGTTCAGGTGGAGGCATTAAAACTATGATTTGGAGGGCTACAGGTGGCGGAGTAGGAGTAATGAGGTGTTGCACATCAAATTTTCATATAGGTTATATTTCTACAATAAATTCTGCCGTAAGATTTTTAAATTCTAGCTGTGCACAGCAGTAGAATACAATTAGTCGAAAGCAGCAGGCACAAGTAACTACAGGACATGAGATGTAGTGTCAGTTTAAATGTGTAGTTCACATTGTCAAGAAAGACGTGCTACAGTTTACTAGTCAGTGAGCATCGGCAACCGGGGGCAACAAAAATCGTCAGTAGTACAGAGATCCACGCTTGATTCTTTTTGATAAATGTCAAACGATACACATTGTCAAGAAAAAGATGGATATGTTTGTCAGTAACCACCCCGTCAGCTGTGCTGAATGTGCATTCCAAGATAACGCTGGTTGTTGGGCAAGATAAAACGTTCATATGGCGTGTCGAGCAAGTCCAGGCCATTCATCCAGTTTGGACACTAGGAGTTGAATGGGTCCAGATCAAGTATCAAAACATCGGGTTTTTGAACTGCAGGAAGTCAAAGAACCATTGCTTTTAATGGCGATCTTGGTGTGACGAATGCTGCCCTGCTCTTGGCAAGGCTTGGTGAGGTGGTAGGAAACGAGTTAAAAATGATAACAGTGCGCTCGTCTGCCATATGCCTGCGCTGGATGCAGCGGCTTCTTGCTATTATACTGCCTGGCACGTTGCTGATGTCTGTTGCACCGTGAACATTAGATTGTGAAGTAGATGCAACATTATGTCTCGGTGGTCAATGAGCACTTCTCAAATTTCCTGCCCCATTCGGTTCAGTTAATTTGTGTGGGTAAAGGAAAGTTCTGACTTTTGATTTGTATCATGGATCAAGAAGTGTGGCCACCCAGTAATCACTGTTCATTTTGATTGCCTTGATGGGTGGGTCATGTTGCAGGTAATGTAGCATCCAAGCACTCATGTGTGAGATGCTGCCAGGAAACTCCCAAGCTTGGGGTTCGGTCGAGGGGCACTAACCAGATCTTCCTCCTCTTCTTCCTCCTTCTCCTCCTTAAATCTGTGCCAACCTCTGAACACCGAAGGCTTATTGGTACTGGTGATGTCCACCCCTGCCTCATCATCCTCCTCCACTTTCTCATCCGGACTGTCACCAGAGGCCTGGCTAGCATCATGCCCTCTACTCTGTAAGCTGAACTGCCGTCCTGCTCCCGCCCTGGACCTCGAACCACTGCCTAAAGAAGACCAATACAATTGTGAAACAGCCAGGCCTTCTACATCCTCCGGTGAGTAAGGCTCTGTGTCCGCTTCATCCTCCTCCATCACTACCAGGACCTGCTGCTGCAGAGAGTTTAACGTTTGTTCCAGCAAAAATATGACCACAATGGTCATGCTGACAAAGCCATTGTCCTCACTGACCATTTTGGTTGCACCTTCAAAACTGTCAAGGATGTTGCAGAGATCCTTCACCTGTCTCCACTCTCTATGGCTCAACACCCCAAGGTCCACACCACTGCTCGTGAGGCCATGCGACACTTCATACTGCATAATGGCATTACGCTGCTGCCACAATCGCTAGAGCATGTGGAGGGTGGAATTACAGCATGCTGCCACGTCAACAATGAGACAGTTGGCGGGGAGGCCCAGATCATGCTGCAACACTGCCAGTCGTGCCAAAGCAGGGTGCGAATGCTGGAAGTGTGAGCTAAGACCTCGAGCCTTCCTCAGCAGACAGTCAAGACCGGGTAACACTTGAGAAACTTCTTCAGAACCAGGTTCATGACGTGTGCCAGGGAAGGAATGTGCTTAAATCTAACTATCCTAAGGGCTGCAAGGAGATTTCTTCCATTGTCGCACACCACATTGCCTGGCGCCAGGTTCTTAGCACCCAGCCACTGGTCGGTCTCAGTGTGTAGAGCCATCAACAGCTCTTGACTTATGTGTTGACGGTCTCCAAGACATATTCATTTCAGAATGGCCTGGTTTCTCTTGGCACGTGATGCTACTCGTAGAGGTTGAGGATCAGAACTCTGCACAATCCCTGCAGTGTGGAAGACAGTCGGCCGAGGCTCATCACCAGAGGCACTGTCATCCACCAAACTCACCCAGTGAGCAGTCTGTGAGATATAACATCCTTGACCATGCTAATTAGTCCTTGTGTCTTTAGTGAGATGGACTTTGGTGAACACAGATGCAGTCAATGTGCTGGAGATCTTTTCTGCAACGTGGCTGGGCAGGGTACAGACGGCTCTTCTGGCAAAGAAATGCCTGCTCGGCCTCTGATATTGGGGGCATGCAAGGGCCATGATGTGGCGGAACCCATTCTGTGTCCACCAGGCAGAAAGGCAACATTTCCAAGGCCAACAGCCTGGCATTGCCGACATTCAGGCTTTTGGCTTTGGGATGGTTGGGTTGAAAGCGTTTCTTATGCTCCAACACCTGGTACACAGAAGGCTGGCTGCCAGACTGGCCGCTGTGCGGTGTGCAGGTCAGACTGTTGGAAGGGGAAGGTATAGACTGTGTTACTGGTGGTGGGAATCGGCCAACAGTGAATGGGAATTGGGATGGTACTTGCCGATGCTGCTCCGGCACAAGGGCAGCAGAGGACCGATTGGGCTTTGACGGGGCGGAGATGGAGGCGGCATAAGAGGTCACAATGGTTGGAAGCCCCGGACCTGTGTGGCCTTTTTTCTCCAAGTGACTCTTCCAAAGCAATTCATGCATTACATGCATGTGCCTGTTCATGCTGGTGGTGGTTGAATTCTTTAGATTCTTTCCTCTACTGACGCGTTGACTAAAATCTGGCATATGACGTCGGTCAGCGAATCTGAGGCTTGATTGAAAAAGGCCCAGGCTTCACAGGTCCTGGACCTCTTCAACTGTGAAAACCTAGTAGGGGTGTTCCTGCTGCCACCACTGACCATGGCTGGCGGATTAATGTCAGCGGACTTCTTTGACTGCCCTCTCCCTTTCTGAAGCTGGACCTGCACTGACACTATCCCATCATCCTCATCCTCCACTGATGCACTGATCCTCGCCAGCTGCTGCTCAAAAGACCACATTGGATCCGCAATGTCCTCATCACCACCGGTTACTTCCTCTTCCTGACAGTCTACATCCTCAAGCTGCGGGCTAGAAGCCACAGACACTGCGAGGCATTGCTGACCGCTTGGGATTTCTGTCGACAGACCAGCTTCCTTCTCCTCCTTTGAGGTCATCAGCGATTGGGTTTCAGAGCAGACAAAATCATCCTCTTTGGCTTCTTGATATTTTGAAATGCCTTCTGACCCCAACAGCATTGTGTCATCAAAGAGCTCTTCAGAATATGGATTATCTGTTTGCTTCAGGTTGGACTGATGATGATGATGATGACATTTGTGGCCGTGACTGAGAGGATGAGGAGGTAAAACTACTCGATGCAGGTTGTGTTAACCACTTAGGAACAGATTGGCGACGCTCTTCAGTAATCAGACGCACAGGGAGCCGACCAAGCAAAGACAGGTCTGACGGTCCTGCAACTGACGACGTGCTCATTTGTGTGTTGTCAGAAGCACTGGAAGGAGCGCCTAGTCTCTTACCTCTAACTCCACATCCTACGCCCCTCATTGCTCGCTTACCACCTCTAGTTCTCTCCATGTTCAAAAATATAAATATTAAAAAGCTCAAGATTTTTTCACAGTCTCCTATTGAAGAACTTTACTCCAAGGACAGCAAATCAACAGTGTTCTTAAATGCCTATACTTTGCAACTGGCAAATAGGATTATGAACAGATTTTTTTCTATGGAATATCTGTGAAATGGGGTCTTATGGAAAAACCCTGACAGCAAATCAACAGTGTTCTTAAATGCCTAGAATTTTCAACTGGCAAATAGGATAATGAACATATTTTTTTCTATGGAATATATGTGAAATGGGGTGTTATGGAAGAACCATGACAACAAGACAGCAAATCAACAGTTTTCTTAAGTCCCTATCCCTTGCAACTGGCAAATAGGATTATAAACATAATTTTCTATGGAATATCTGTGAAAAGGGGTCTTATGGAAGAACCCTGACAGCAAATCAACAGTGTTCTTAAATGCCTATACTTTGCAGCTGGCAAATAGGAGTAGAAACAGAATTTTTTCTATGGAACATCTGTGAAATTGGGTCTTGTGGAAGAACCCTGATAGCAAGACAGCAAATCAACAGTGTTCTTAAGTCCCTATCCTTTGCAGCTGGCAAATAAGATTCTAAACATATTTTTTCTATGGAATATCTGTGAAACGGGGTCTTATGGAAGAACCCTGGCAGTAAAACAGAAAATCAACTATGTTCTTAAGTCCCTATACTTGCAACTGGCAAATAGGATTATGAACAGAATTTTTTCTATGGAATATCTGTGAAATGGGGTCTTATGGAAGAACCCTGATAGCAAGACAGCAAATCAACAGTGTTCTTAAGTATCTATCCTTTGAAACTGGCAAATAGGATTATAAACATTTTTTTTCTATGGAATATCTGTGAAACGGGGTCTTATGGAAGAACCCTGACAGCAAATCAACAATGTTCTTAAATGCCTATACTTTGCAACTGGCAAATATGATTATAAACAGATTTTTTCAATGGAATATCTGTGAAATGGGGTCTTATGGAAGAAGTCAAGTATATCAATGCTAGCGGTATATTGTACATCAGTTCATTGCAACTATGTCTTCATTAAAGTCACTTTATTAAACAAACTTTAAAAACCAATCGTGGTCACGTTACTTCTTCATTTGAATATATATGAGCATAAGCAAAGGTTTTTCACCTGAGTATCAGTCCATGATATTCACTTCAAGTTCACAAGGGACATCTATGGTCCTCTCATTCTCATTGAGCCATTCTCGACTTTACCACTCTCAGAGCTCTACTACGTCCATCCGCTACATTTCGAGGGCAGACACGTCCCCTTTGTCAAGCGTGAAAACACTGTACGTTTCCTTGTTTATATACACTCACCGGCCACTTTATTAGGTACACCTGTCCAACTGCTCGTTAACACTTAATTTCTAATCAGCCAATCACATGGCGGCAACTCAGTGCATTTAGGCATGTAAACATGGTCAAGACAATCTCCTGCAGTTCAAACCGAGCATCAGTATGGGAAAGAAAGGTGATTTGAGTGCCTTTGAACGTGGCATGGTTGTTGGTGCCAGAAGGGCTGGTCTGAGTATTTCAGAAACTGCTGATCTCCTGGGATTTTCACGCACAACCATCTCTAGGGTTTACAGAGAATGGTCGAAAAAGAAAAAACATCCAGTGAGCGGCAGTCCTGTGGGCGGAAATGCTTGTTGATGCCAGAGGTCAAAGGAGATGGGCAGACTGGTTCGAGCTGATAGAAAGGCAACAGTGACTCAAATAGCCACACCGTTACACCAAGGTAGGCAGAAGAGCATCTCTGAACGCACAGTACGGCGAACTTTGAGGCAGATGGGCTACAGCACGCAGAACACCACACGGGTGCACTCCTTTCAGATAAGAACAGGAAACTGAGGCTCCAATTTGCCCAAGCTCATCGAATTGGACAGTAGAGATTGGAAAATGTTGCTGGTCTGATGATTCTCGATTTCTGCTGCGACTTCGGATGGTAGGGTCAGAATTTGGGTCAACAACATGAAAGCATGGATCCATCTGCTTGTATCAACGGTTCAGGCTGGTGGTGGTGGTGTCATGGGTGTGGGGAATATTTTCTTGGCACTCTTTGGGCCCCTTGGTACCAATTGAGCATCGTTGCAACACCTTGTGGACTCTATGCCACGAAGAATTGAGGCAGTTCTGAAGGCAAAAGGGGGTCCAACCCATTATAGCATGGTGTACCTAATAAAGTGGCCGGTGAGTGTAGTATACATACCACTTGAATATAGAACAATAATATTAAACAAATCATTGTTTTTTGGCAAAGATACTTAATTATATCATATGATCTATCCCCTATCATTTGACTATGTCTTTATTCGACATTTCTTTAATATATCTCAATTTCTTATTCCTACTTTGCCCTCAACCAATCTGGGGATCTTAAAAATAATACTACACAATGCGCAATCACCAATCTATGCACAGGTGAGATACGATACATGTCTAACATAGTAGTATAGACCTCAGAACATCCTTTATGTGAATACACGCCTGAAACTCTTCATTTAGGCCTTTAGGCACAAGTGTATCCATTTTATGGATCCAATATACCTCTCGCTGTGATAAGTGTTGTTTAGTTAGTATTGGATCATTTATTTCAACTGCTTCAAGGACGCACCATTTTAAATCACAAATGTTATGGTTATTCTCATAAAAGTGTCTAGCGACGGTAGATTCCCCGAATTTCTTACCCTTTCCTTCTGCATCTAGATCTATTTCTTTCTTAGCACTTGATTTATCCATTTTTGTTTTATACAGATGTATTTGTGATCTGTGTTCATTTATCCTTATACGTACTGCTCTAGCCGTCTGCCCTACGTATGCCTTCCCACATGGACATTTGAGCATATATATTGCTCCACTAGTATTACATGTGTAGAAACCTCTTATATGTATAGGGAATCCCTTCATATGGTGTGATATCACTTCACCTTTAATGATTGCATTGCAATTCTGGCATGCCAGGCATGCAAATGTTCCCCTCCTCTGAGTCCCAAGCATTTGTTGTCTAGTAGATTTCTTAATGAGATCAGATCGTACTATATAGCTACCAATATTCCTCCGTTTTTGGTATATAAATTTAGCGAGATCAGTAAATAGATATCCATATTTTGGGTCATTCTGTAGGATATGCCATGATTTTATTATAGTCATAGACTTGATACATAGCAGGTGGGGTCCTGCAGCTGCAGTTGAACCTAAGAAAAAAAAAGGTGCAAGCTATTGAATGACAAGAATTAAACCATGGGCGACATGTATGATCGGGCTTTTCGCCTGTTTTTGGGAGTAAACTGCGCCTCCCAGCCCGAATCCCCCTGTCGGACGCAGGGATGCGGTGTTAGGCGCAGCGTTCGCCACCTCCAGCTGCGCCTCGCATGAAGGGGTGGGCAATGGGCGCGGTGTGGGCGCGTTGTAGGCGTTCCGGGTCGGGACGCGGCGTGCTCGAAAACCCCAAGGCATGTACGATTGCGGCTCACCAAAGCGCGGTGCAATGCAGCGCTCTGCAGCTCTGACAGTCAGACCTAGATTATTTTGGTCTAAATGCTCCGGCGGCGGCGAAGTGAAGCAAGAACGGAACATGCGAGGAAGCATACAGAAGATCGCAAGAGAAATCTCGGCGCTCAGCTCCGTGCAGCATGGAGTATGATTCCAAAAAAATCGCCTTTATAAAGGCGGAAAACATTATCAGAAAAGAGCTCAACCTCAAAAATAAAAAATATTTAAAAAAAAAATCACTTCCCAAAAATCTAGAACGGCGCAATATCAAGAATTAGGATATTGGAAATTGCCGGGAAATAAAGCAATTCAAATTCTGAAAGCTATTCTCATTGGTCGGCAGAAACCGGCCAATCTGAATAGGAGCGACAGTGAACCATTAAAACCTCGGCTCATAGCGCCGTACGGCATGGAGTATGAATAAAAAAAACATTTTTATTAGTTGTAAAATATCCTCTGAAAAAGAGCTCAACCCTTCTATAAACATAAATCAATTAAATCCCTAACAACGCGTTTGTCGCCGAGACCGGCGCCACAACGGGAATTGCAATAGAGAGAAATGCCGGGAAATACAGTAATTCAAATTCTGTAAGCTATTCTCATCGGTCGGCATAAACTAGCCAATCAGAATAGGAGCGACAACTACCCATTATAAGCTATGGAGGAGAATTGACCAATCAGAATAGGGGCGACAAAGACCCATTATAAGCTAGGGAGGAGAATTGACCAATCAGAATAGGAGCGACAAAGACCCATTATATCCTATGGAGAAGTTTTGACCAATCAAAATCAAAGGCGGGACATTTCAAAAGACAGTAAAAATCCAGAAAAGAGCTGATTGGCTGAACTAGCGGGGGCTTGGCTATCTCAGCCAATCTGAGCGCGAGCTACTTCTCCCATTGTAGTCTAGGGAGAGATGGGCGCAATGCAATCTCGGCGCTCAGCGCCGTGCGGCATGGAGTATGAATAAAAAAATCATTTTTATTAAGTGTAAATCATTATCAGATAAAGCGCTGAAACCTTCTCTAAAAATAAATCAGTTAAATCCCGAAACACGCGTTTGTCGCCGAGACCGGCGCTGCATAAGGAATTGCAATAGAGAGAATTGCCGGGAAATACAGTAATTCAAATTGTTTAAGCTCTTCTGATTGGTCGGCATAAACAAGCCAACCTGAATAGGAGCGACAGTGTCCCATTCTAAACTATGGAGGGAGAATTGACCAATCAGAATAGGAGCGACAGGGACCCATTCTAACCTATGGAGAAATATTGACAATCTATTTCAAAGGCGTGACAGTTCAACATACAGTAAAAGGCAGAAAAGAGCTGATTGGTTGAAGCGGCGGGGGCTCGTCCAGCTTATGCCAATCAGAGCGCGAGCTACTTCTCATAGAGTTATATGGGAAAAGAACTGCAGAGGGAGCTCTGTTTGTGCTTGGCTAAGTTAAAAGAGGCGTGGTTATTTGGACCAATGGGAGAGCGAGCAACGCTCTTATGGGTTTTCTAATGCAATCTCGAATAAAACTGTACATGGCCGAAATCAAATGATAAGACTACAGAAGTTGTCCCGATGTGTATATAAAATTAATAATAATATGGGGGTAATCAACAAAAAAATGTTAAATCAATAAAATCAGGTTTATTTCTTTATTTTTGTTACACCCATACTATTAATCCTTGGCTAACGAAAATAAAAAAATAAACCTGATTTTATTGAATTAATATTTTTTTATATTTACCCCCATATTATTATTCATTTTATATACACATCGGGACAACTTCGTCAGTCTTATCATTTGATTACGGCCATGTACAGTTTTATTTCAGATTGCATTAGAAAACCCATAGGAGCGTCGCTCGCTCTCCCATTGGTCCAAATAACTGCGCCTCTTTTAACTTAGCCAATCACAAACAGAGCTCGCTCTGCATTTCTTTTCTCATAGAACTCTATGAGAAAGTAGCTTGCGCTCTGATTGGCTAAGCTGGACGAGCCCCCGCCGCTTCAACCAATCAGCTCTTTTCTTCCTTTTTACTGTATTTTGAACTGTCCCGACTTTGAATATGATTGGTCAATATTTCTCCATAGGTTAGAATGGGTCCCTGTCGCTCCTATTCTGATTGGTCAATTCTCCTCCATAGGTTAGAATGGGCCACTGTCGCTTGTATTCTGATTGGCTGGTTTATGCCGACCAATCAGAATAGCTTAAACAATTTGAATTACTGTATTTCCCGGCAATTCTCTCTATTGCAATTCCTTATGTAGCGCCGGTCTCGGCGACAAACGTGTTGTTAGGGATTTAACTGATTTATTTTTAGAGAAGGTTTCAGTGCTTTATCTGATAATGTTTTACACTTAATAAAAATTATTTTTTTATTCATACTCCATGCCGCACGGCGCTGAGCGCCGAGATTGCATTGCGCCTATCTCTCCATAGACTACAATGGGAGAAGTAGCTCGCGCTCTGATTGTCCGAGATAGCCAAGCCCCCACTAGCTCAGCCAATCAGCTCTTTTCTGTATTTTTACTGTCTTTTGAACTGTCCCGCCTTTGATTTTGATTGGTCAAAACTTCTCCATAGGATATAATGGGTCTTTGTCACTCCTATTCTGATTGGTCAATTCTCCTCCATAGCTTATAATGGGTCTCTGTCGCTCCTATTCTTATTGGTAAATTAGACTCCATAGCTTATAATGGGTCTTTGTCGCTCCTATTCTGATTGGCTGGTTTATGCTGACCAATGAGAATAGCTTACAGAATTTGAATTACTGTATTTCCCGGCTAACTCAAACAATCAGCTCTTTTCAGCATTTTTACTGTATTTTGAACTGTCCCACCTTTGATTTTGATTGGTTCAAAATTCTCCATAGGCTATAATGGGTCCCTGTCGCTCCTATTCTGATTGGCCGAGATAGCCAAGCCCCCGCTAGCTCAGCCAATCAGCTCTTTTCTGCATTTTTTACTGTATTTTGAACTGTCCCGCCTTTGATTCTGATTGGTCAATTGTTCTCCATAGGTTTTAATGGTTCACTGTCATTCCTATTCTGATTGGCCGGTTTATGCCGACCAATGAGAATAGCTTTCAGAATTTGAATTACTGTATTTCCCGGCAATTCTCTCTATTGCAATTCCCGATGTAGCGCCGATCTCGGCGACAAACGCGTTGTTCGGGATTGACTTGATTTATGTTTATAGAATGTTTGAGCTCTTTTTCAGAGAATATTTTACACTTATTAAAAATGTTTTTTTATTCATACTCCATGTCGCACGGCGATGAGAAGCGAGATTGCATTGCACCATCTCTCCAAGACTACAATGGGAGAAGTAGCTCGCGCTCTGATTGGCTGGGATAGCCAAGCCCCCGCTAGCTCAACCAATCAACTCTTTTCAGCATTTTTAATGTATTTTGAACTGTCCTGCCTTTGATTTTGATTGGTTCAAACTTCTCCATAGGCTATAATGGGTCCCTGTCGCTCCTATTCTGATTGGCCGAGATAGCCAAGCCCCCGCTAGCTCAGCCAATCAGCTCTTTTCTGCATTTTTACTGTATTTTGAACTGTCCCGCTTTGATTTGATTGGTAATAGTTATCCATAGGTTTTAATGGTTCACTGTTGCTCCTATTCTGATTGGCCGGTTTATGCCGACCAATGAGAATAGCTTTAAGAATTTGAATTACTTTATTTCCCGGCAATTTCCAATAGCCTAATTCTTGATATAGCGCTGTTCTAGATTTTTGGAAAGTGATTTTTTTTATGTATTTTTTATTTTTGAGGTTTGAGCTCTTTTCTGAGAATGTTTTCCGCCTTTATAAAGGCAATTTTTTTTATTCATACTCCGCACAGACATCTTTAATGATTTCTCTCTGTTCTCCAGCCTGTCTCGCATTGGAATACATGTGAGGCGCACTGCGCAGGGAACTTTTGCCCTCATGTATGAGTTCACCTCCTCGGGCGGCGAATCTTAGGCACAGCGCCGCACTGCACCTAAGTCCCGCACTGCGCCTCAAATACTGGCGAGGTGCGGCGGACTTTACATGGAATGTATGAGCGCGCCCCGGCGCCGACATAAGTCAGGCGCAGATTTCGCCGGAAAACCGGCGGAAAGGTGCGCCCCGACGTGGCGAGATTCATACATGTCGCCCCATGTTCTTAAATGCCTATACTTTGCAACTGGCAAATAGAAATAGAAATAGAATTGTTTCTATTGAATATCTGTTAACGCTGTCTTATGGAAGAACCCTGGAATCAACACTTGCATTTCTTTCTATGGCAGATTTGCTGATGGTGTTTTCTGCAGTGGCTGGACCCCCAAAATAGGAGAAAGGAACTTTTGGGCGCTCTGAATAAAGATGGGAAAAATGCAGCCAGCTATACAAAACTATACACTGTACAGAAGCTACAAAAGCTATACAAAACTCCCTAACTCCCTAACTCTTGATGTGTAAGATTCTCTAAGCTAGCTGTCCCCTGACTAATCTAATTAGCAATGTTTCCTGTGTAAAAGCACTAGAAAATGGTGTTTCTGCCTGCTGGGGAGCAGTGTGTTCAGTACAGAGAGTAAGTTTGAAATGCCGTTTAACAGGAAATATAGTTACATACACATAAGATGGTCATGTGATTTTAGTGGCCAATGAGATCCCTACACCCTCAGTGGTGATGTTTTTGTCCCCTCTCTGTGCTTTGCACTGATTGTTTGGCTGCCAAAACTAAAGGAAGCAGCTGAAAGTGAAAGTAAAAATGGCACCGAATGCATGTCCCAAACTTGAATTTTACCGAACACGCTGTAAAAAAATTCAGTTTGGTTTGGAAAATACATAAAATTCAACTCGAACTAACCATTTTTATGAATGGTTCGATCACTATTGTTGACTCCAATATTATGCCTGGGCGTACACCTCTTGGCTTAATGGATGGACTTCATTTCGTATTCTTCCAATTGTCATGGCACTCACATGATGCAGTTTGGCCGAGAGACTGCTATTGATGAGCTGGATGATGCAGTTTCTCTTTTCTTGGGAAATCTTTTTCATGGCTGCCGCTCAATTCGAGCCAGTGACCTTTAGCTTGGAAATCAACCTAGCAACACACAACTATTAGGGAATGTGAGAACATGTTGTAATTTGTAGCATAGAAGAAGAAAAAGATTGTTCCACCACCAGGAGCAAAATAGTAACAATTCAGTTACATGACAAGAATCTATATAACTAAGCATCTGCTAAATAGTTGCAAGTTAAATATATGTATGAGATAACCAAGTCTAAAAAATTCTGGTAGTCTCACATTCAAAGTTGTAGCGGATTGTGAGATATGGAGCCTGAAAATTAAAAGATCAAAACATTGTGACCAGTCTGCTTTTCAGTGTATTGCTCTTGACTGGACAGTGAGGTGTTAAAAGTGGGGAGGGAGGACAGATCTAGGATAGTAAAAACACCCTTTTTGGATGATGTAGTGGTCTTCAAGTTGGAAACACATACATCCTTTTACCCATCCTCTGAAACGTATCAAAACTAGACCCAGTACTAGAAAACACATTTTGGTTGTAAGTCTGTTACCCTGAGCCTTCTATTACAAAGGGAAGTTCCTGGACACAAATGTATGACTTTTACTTTATAAATTCCCTATTTAGTGGCCAATGAAATCCATGGTAGATCTACATTAAAAGGGATAGCCTCATCTTCATGAATTAAATACATTATACATTATCTGTGCAATCAATAGATTGCTCTCCAGCATAATACTTGAAAATTAGGTGCAGAAAAAGTATAATTAGAAGACCTCTTTGGCTCCTCCAGGATATTCTCCTCTAACTTGCCAGACCATACTTTAATTTATTTTTCTTATAACCATTATATAAATCTAAAGGTCTCGCAGATATTCTTTTCCCTTGTCTTTCACCTGCAATTCAGTGTTACAATGCACACTTTGTTACTGGGAGGGGGGATTTAATGGTATTTCTTAGACATTAAATTAAAAGCTACTGCAAAACTCTGTAGGTTCAAGTAACAGACATTTCTGTTGTTGTGACTCTGCATTGTCACCTTGCTGGAAATGTATGTTTAACCCCCTTGTTCTAAACATATTGGTGATTGAAAGGTAGACACACAATGGGCCTTAATGGAAAGACACTAGAGATTTCCGGTAATTGTACATTGGCGCTTTTCAGTAATTGCATTCTTTCCTCTGATTGGATTTACTGTTGAGTCCAGTGTTTTCTTAAAAGGGTTGTCTCGCTACAAGGATTGCATTTTATGTTAAAGATCCTGCAAAAACAAATCATTTTGCAATATTTCCCTTTTAAGGTTCATTTTCCCGAAATACCCCCTTTGTATGGGTGCATCAGCTCCTCAGGTCGCTATACTACATCCTTTTTAGTTTCCCCTGATGGGCTGTCAGCGGGGGTTGCTATAGCTACAACCTGGCTTCTACTGCACCCTAGTAAAAGCCAGTAAACTCCCCCTAAATTAAAAAATGAAACAAAAAAAACAGGACTGATTTAAGATGAATCAATGGTGAGAAACCCCCCTTTAAGTTTGTTTTGTATTTTCCTCAAGTTCATTACTACTCTGTGCATGATCATAGACATGTCTGTTCAAAAAGTAACTATTTGAGAGCAGTTTAAGGAAAAAGAAAGCTATAGAAACATGTGTAAACATATCAAATATCACAATGAGTTCTTAAAGGGGTGTTATCGTTTCATTAAATGGTTTTTCAAAATAAGGGGACAGTGAATCAAACTTTGAAATTTGGATGTCATTAGAAAAGCTCCCTTGTTTCACGTGTCCCTTATCTTGTTTTTATTTCCACTGATACCAGGGGGTCAAACCCCTCCTCCTTGTTTTCATAGCGAGAGTCATTTAATTCTGCGCCCCTGGGTCGATTCACGGAGTGTGTGTCTACTCAGATTTGGGGCCCGTGCATTTTTGTCTCCACCCCTAGCAGAACAGACTGCAGAGATGAACAATGAGAAAACATGACAGTTTTGCCCCTGTCCAAAAATCTCCCCATACCGCAGATCTGTCCCGTTCTTAAAAGCTGAAAACAATTCCGCTGTGAGAGGAGATCAGGCTCAGTTTAATTTAAATGACCTGGGGTATTTACAGCTTTTTAAAAAATAAGCCCTGATAGGGAGAGAACAGTGATATGTGGATCAGAGGGGAGGGGGGAGGGAGTTCGGCCCACAGTAAAGGGGGGAGTGTCATCCAGCTGGGAGGGGAAGAAACCCCCCTCATTCACAGATTTGAGAAGCTCAGAGAGTGTGAATGAGCCGAAGTAAGGAAGCGATACATCCCCTTTAATCAGAAATAACCAGGACAGATTGTAATGTGGAAACCAGTACACAAATGCACACAAAAGTCCTTAGTTTTAAGTGCTCAAATTACTACAATGGAATTCCCAGTCTTCAAACGCTTGGTATTTTTACAGCTATAATTAGCAATTATATGTTTCCCAAACAAGTTATCTTTAAGAAGTAATCAGCCTAAATTCAATTTCTAAAATTCAATATCTCCATAAAAAGACAAAGTGAACCTTGTTTTGTCTTTTATTACTGTGTTCTGACTATGATCCTACACAGAATTAAATGAAATTCTTTTTAATAAATCTTAACTGGAAATAGAGCATGAAAAGTCAAAAGCATACAAAAGCCAATATTTAGAAACATTGCAGGCTAATAAAAAATGTTTTAATATTTAATATGCTGTCTCCAAGAGATGGAAATATTGGATTTCTCACGCATCTATGTGAGCAGTTTTATATACATGGATGGTGCAAGGCATACCTGAACTATAAAATATAATTAGTTTCATATATTAATAGAAAAGAATTTATACACAGCATGCAATTCACAAGTAAAGGCGATATCTTGGGGGTCTTTAAAAGGTTGATGGGTGTAAACATTTTCTTTAACATCATGTTTTATAATCAATTTGCACTTTTCACTATGATATTTTTGTATAATTTTCAAAATAAATGCACAGTATCAAAATGCACAAATACAGTTTTTCTTTGTGGAAGAAATCATAATCCTGTAATGAAAGAGATAGATTATATGAATTTCATAAGGATTACTTAATACTCTAACCACTAAGGAAATATTCTGTGAACGAAATCTGCTCTAGTTTGCAGAAGTTACCTACATTAATACCTCAAATAAAAGGTGAAAATGGACAAAAAAATATATGTTTGACAACAGACACCTACATTGCCCAATGGACCCTGTTCATCACAGTGGATCTGTCTGGTCTCTCCATGTTCTCCCCCACGAATGGGCATAAAAAATATGACAGAACATTTCAAATGGAACCTCTGACACAAATGTGAATAAAGCTATAAAGCACCAAAATGTTCCATATGTCATCCAAATAGTCACACAACAACCAGATACAGGGTGCCACACATCATCCAGCTCAATGATATATAGCACATTCAGATAAATAATATTATATTTTAATACAATACAACACAATATGCATCATACATAGCAACCAAATAAACAGTGTCATACATCACCCAGATAACTTGTGTTTATATTGCCCAAATAAAGAACAACATACAGTGTCAATGAGAAAAGGTCATACAGAAAATACTGAAACTAATATTTAGATGATTGTCAGTTCACTACAGATTATAGATTTTATTTTGAGCTATTTCCCCATTCCTATTCCCTTTAATGTTTTTTGGATAAAACTTCTTTCTACATTTTTAAAGGGCGACAATACAGTCCCCGTTAATTTTGTGATTCGTAGCTTAGGGTTCGATTTGGTCAAAAACAAAATTTAACCTATTGCAAGCACTTTGGGCAACACGTATGAAGTAAGGTACGTCAAAAGGGAAAATCGAGTTTTTTCGTGTTAAAGGCCTAAAAATTTAAAGAGGTTTTTGTGGTTCAAAAAGGTGTGTAAAGTTTGTGCGCCTGCCTTGTGTTAGGCCTTTTTGGAATTAGGGATAAGTAAAGGCCTAATATGTATTAAGGGTTTTAACAGGCTGGAAATGAAAGAAAAATCATTAGAATAGCTGTCAGTGAATAGAAATACAGTATGATCCCGCTTGGGGACCACAAGCGCAGCAAGACCTGTTTGGGGCTGGTCTTTCTGTATGCAGAATAAAGGGAGAGCAGCAAAAAATTTTTTAAAATTTAATGTGTAAAAAAATTAAAAATACAAATTGAACAACATCATCAGTGGTTTTTTTAATGTAAAATTTGTTTTAGATTCCATTTATTTTAAATATATTTTAGATATTTTTATATTGTTGGGATATTATACATTTTATATAAATTTATTTTATATATTTTTTATTATATTTAATTTAATTTTTAATAGTTTGATAATTATAATAAATTACTTTTAATTTTTGAAATGGTTTTTAAATTGAAAAAAAGGGGCATTTTTTGCCCTAACAGCAAATCTAGCTTTACTTGACTTCAGGGTCAGGCAACCACTTGAGATATGTCTGCCGTCAGAGCAGTAAGCGCCTAGTTTTCCGAACCACTTATATTGTTTAAGGGGCCTTTACACGGGGAGTCGGGCAAATACCGGCCGGGTTTGCCGGCCCCTATTTTTCCCTTTTGCGGCCTCCCCCCGGGCCGCGGGGGGGGGGTTTTCTCGGATAGCGGAGAACAGCCTCCCCCCCCCATGGGTGCCTTGTTCCGTCCCGGAAACCCGGGGGGAAGATTGTGCATGTTCAATTTTTGTCGCTGGTCGCCCCGGGGACAAAACCGCCGGGCGGAAAAAACCCGTGCAGTGGGGACTGCTGCAACGGGGTTTTCCATAGACACAATTGTGCTCATTTTGTTCAGTTTTTTTAGGCGGTCTGAAAAACCCCCAACCGGGTGAAAAAACCGGGCCGAAAACCTGCAGTGGGATGCCCTAATAATACGAGTGTGGGGGCGACACCACCTTAACACCCCCCAAAAATGCCCCGAGACATTCTTTATGTTAGACGCATTGCAAAGTGTGGTCTTAGAAAAATGCGCCTAACATTATTTTGGGGCTTTTGATATCGTAAGATGCCAATTTGGTGATTGTACACTAGAAAAAAGATGAAAAACCCTTTCATTTATGTTGCCCTCTGTGTCCTCTGTGTCACCCATGAGTTTAGGCAAGAAGCCCCAGTCTTCACCCTCAACTCTCACAAGGGAGCTTGAACTCTGCTGCAAAGAAAAGTCCAGGTCGTTACCCGTCCCAGAAAAGAGATTACCTGTGTTGTTGACGGCATGCAAGCAAGCATGGTACAGCAGGGCAAAGCAAAGACATGTAAAAAGGGCGTGCAGCTGGAAAACAAACAATGTAGTCAAGGTCACAGGCATGGGTTGGGTAGGCAGATTTCACATAAAAGGGGGGGGAAAAAATGAGGTCCAAAACTCGAACTCAAAGCAGGGAAAATAGCCAAAAAGCGGTAGACAACCAGAAACACCAAAAATTTGGCTTTTAGGAGTGGTGGAGAAGCACCTTATGACAATGGTTCCAGGTATTGGCTCTGGGAAAGCTTGTGGTGTGTATTGGCTCAATAAATCGGTTGGGCAGTGTCCATGCCCTTGTAGCAAATCTGGGCAGAAAGGTAGCGGGGAAATGAGCGAAAAACCAGCCCAACAAAAAAGAGTACTTAAAATGTTCCCCAAAATGCAAGAACGAGAACAGTGCCAGCCCTGACACATTGTTGAGATCGGCCCGATCAGTTTCGGGATATTTAGCAAAAAATAAATGCATGTCATAGACGGGGGCCGCGCCGTGGGAAGGGGTGCGGGCGCGCCGTCCCCAAAACTGTCCCCCGGTTTCCCCGGACGAGTGGCGCACTCGCCCCCGGGGCCAATATTATCTGTCCAGCCTGACTCCTTGCGCCCTATGCCAGCCGGTGCGGCGTCCCCGCTCCCCCAGGGCGCGCGCGGGAGGCTTTTTGCAGATTTTAAAAGGCCCCCCCCGCCGGTAAATTTGGTGGGCCGGCCGCTGCCCTATTTTTAGGGGCTCCCTCCGGCAACTCTCCCCCGGATCTTTAGTGCCTTTATAGCCCACTGAGAAAACGGTTTCGTCTCATTGTCATTCCGTGTACGTATCGCCTAGCTTCGTCCTCATTCATGAACCTCTGCGATGCCCCGATCTACCCCCTGACCCCCACTACATTCTCCCGACGATTTTTTACCACGCTTACCCTTGGGGCCCCCCCACCGAAGCAAGTCCCGCCCTGGGGAAACGACCTGGTATTTCCCGCGCAGCAAGTCCATCCCGTTTTGCGGGGGCTCTGGTGAAAAACCCCGGGTTTTACTTGACTCCCCCCTCGGGGCTTTCCCATCGCTTGTGGTGGTCTAGCGGATCCACTACCTCAGTGCGATACATGCAACTGTATCATGACCTTAAAATTTGGGGGGTTTTTTATTTTTTATTTTTAACTAGGGTTTTGGGGGGTTAGCATACCCTTCCCCCTTGCTTTCACTCCCGTGGTGCTGTCATTGATATCATTCCATCTAACACCTTTTGGCCAGGAGGAACTAGAGAAACCCGACATGCAGTTACTAGATAATACAAGGGGGAAATTCCTTACCATAGAAATCACCACTATGCTACCAAAAAAATCCCATATACCAAGACAAACATTACCAATAACGCTACTAAATATGGGCCTGATTATACCGCCCGAATAGACCACAAATTTTCCACCCCAAGTGACTAAAAAATACCCCCCATTTTAATTTAT
>JAODAL010030329.1:0-50119 GCA_025379985.1 Phyllomedusa bahiana | reverse complement strand
TGCGGGCTCTAAATTCTGGGGCGCCCCCAGTGGAGGGATTGTAGGGGAGCAGCGAGGGAGAGGTGGAGAGCCCGGGCAGCGGAGGATAAAGGGGAGGAGGGATAGGGGGGGAGCGAGAAGAGGCTGCAGAATCCAGGCGGGAGATGGGGAGGAAACAAGCAAGGTGGAGCTTACCTGTTTTTCTACAGAGGAGGGTTATACCAGGGGGTAAGGAACCTGTGGTGACATACCGGGGTACGTGATAAAAAGTGTCCAATGATCCTGACCCCTCCCCCCCTGTGATGTCACATGCTGTGCTTCATGGAAGGTCCTGTAGTGTATATAAAAATCAGTCATACCCCAAGGTTTTAACATTGCTGGTGTGATTGGAGAATGAGTGGTGGGGGAGCATGAGCAGACAACAGCGAATTATGGATGGAAAGGCTGATAACTGTGGTGATTGACTGCAGTAAACACTGGCCCCGGGGGGCCCCGCACTGTGACCGGCCCCAATATACACCACAGTGTGGAGCCCTGCATAGTTCATGGCCAAATATCATAGATGCCAATTCTCCCGCTTGGGGGGGGCTCCCCCAAAAAAGGGGGGTTTCATTTCCCCCCCCCCCCCCCCCCCCCCCTCGGGAGTCAGCAAAATTCCCGCGCCGGGCAGCGCCAAAGGAGGTCCTGCTCTAAGTAGGGGGGGCAGTGATCTGGGGCCGGCGGAGGGTAGGGGTCCTGACCACAATATGAAGAGCAGAAGTGGATAACACATGACTGCCACCAGGTCGCCTTATCTTATGCACATTATCATTGGACGCAGCTCACAGGAGGCAGCAGTACCGGACGCTCGGAGATGCTATCTGATATGTGTCTGAGTGCACCTCCCAGGTTTGGTGTGTGCCTCCAGTGTGAGCTGTGTCCACTATCTTGCTGTCAGTGTTCGTGCCCGCTGCACTCCCCTCATTCTTCCCTTCCCCCTCCTCCCCCCTCCCCTCCTCCTATGAGCAGCGATGAGAGCTTTCTCTCCCTGTCTGTGTTCCTCCCTTTCCCCTTCCTCGGGCTCTTGTCCTGACCCAAGGGTGCGTGAGTGAATCCCCTGGGAGCCGGCTGCACCCCCGTCCCCAGCGTTGTATTGACCCCCCAGCTCCCTGGATATAGGGGACAGCTATCTGACTATAAAAACACTCCCGGGGCTATAAGGGGGTCAGCTCCCTGGCTAAAAGAAGCATCTGGCTATAAGGGGGTCGCTATCGATAAAAGAAGCACACCTGGCTATAGGGGGTCACTACCTGGCTATAAGAAGCACTCCCTGGCTTAAGGGGGTCAGCTACTGGTTAAAAAGCCTACCTGGCTATAAGGGAAGCTTCCTGGCTTAAGAAGAAACTACCTGGCTATAAGGGACAGCTTTCTGGCTATAAGAAGCATCTGGCTAAAAGAAGACTACCTGGCTAAAAAGGGGACAGCTATCTGGCTATAAAACACTGCGGGTATAAGGGGACAGTCCCTGGCTATAAAAAAGCATCCCTGGCTATAAGGGGTCAGCTAACGGGTATAAAAAGCATCCCGGGCTTAAGGGGTCGCTCCCTGGCTATAAGGGGTCAGCTACCTGGCTATAAGAAGCACTACCGGCTAAAAGGGGACAGCTCCTGGCTATAAGAAGACTATGGCAAAAGGGGGTCAGTACTGGCTAGTGGGGACAGCTACTTGGTATAAGAACACTCCCTGGCTATAAGGGGAAGCCCCCTGGCATAAGAAGCATACCTGGCTATAAGGGGATAGCTTGGCTAAAAGGGGGTAGCTCCCGGGGGTAGGGGGGACGTACCTGGCTATAAGAAGAAATACCGGAAAAAGGGGGGACGCCCCCTGGCTATAAAAGCATCCTGGCTAAAAGGGGGGCAGCCCCCTGGCTATAAGAACACTCCCTGGCTATAAGGGGAAGCTCCTGGTATAAGAAGCCTCCGGTAGTGGGGACAGTCCCTGGCTATAAGAAGCATCCCTGGAGTGGGGAGAGTACTTGGCTATTGCGGGCACTGCTGGTATTGGGGGCAGGGGAACCTGCTAAAAGGGGGCAGAAAACCTGCTACGGGGGGTACTACCTGGCTCAGGTTAAAAATAGGGCAGAGATATCCTTATTGGGACAAGTTTGGCGGTATCCTCGTCCCCTGGATGCTGAATAGACCATCCAACAGTCCAGGAAAGCGGGGTGACGCCAAAACCCTAACTAGTTTTTTCCCAGGCCGTTAATAGTTATCTGGAGTGGGGTGTGGTTTTAGGGGGGGCGGGGCTTTACGGAAAGAGGGGTGTGGTATGAAAAAATTCTGTTTTTCTCACTTTCAAAAGTTGGCATGTATGCCCAATATACACCACAGTGTGGGGCCCCTACATAGTTCATGGCCCCATAAACCCCACAGTGTGGGGGCCCCACATAGTTCATGGCCCCCCAATTACACCACGTGCGGGCCCTAAATTCATGCCCCCATTACCCCACAGTGCGAGGCCCTACATAGTTCATGGCTCCAATATACACCCAGTGTGGGGCCCCTAATAGTTCAGGGCCCCCAATTTACACCACAGTGCGGGGTCCCTACATATTTCATGACCCCAATATTTATCACAGTGGGGGGCCCCCTAATAGTTCATGACCAAAATACAACCACAGTGGGGGCCCTCATAGTTCATGGCCCAATACAACCACATTTTGGGGGGTCTCCCCTTTGTTCAGGGCCCCCAATATACACCAAGTGCAACCCCCTAATAGTTCAGGCCCCAAAAACCCCCAAAAGGGGGGGCCCTACATAGTTCAGGGCCCCCAATATACCCCCACGTGCGGGGCCCCTACATAGTTCATGGCCCCAATATACACCACAGTGGACCCCCTTTTAATAGTTATCCCCCCAATATCAACAGGTGGGGGGCCCCCTAATAGTTATGCCCCAATAAAACCCACAGTGCGGGGCCCCTGCTGTTCAGGCCCAATAACCCCCACAGGGGGGGCCCTACATAGGTGTGCCCCAATTACACCACGTGGGGGGGCCCCTACTAGTTCATGTCCCCAATATCCCCACAGTGCAGGGCCTACATGTTAGCCCCCAATATACACTACAGTGAGGGCCCTCATGTTCTGGCCCCCAATATACCCCCACAGTGCGGAGCCCTACATAGTTATGGCCCTATACCCCCACAGTGCGGGGCCCCCTAAAAGTTCGGGCCCCCCATATACACCAAGTGAAGGGCCCTACATGTTCATCCCCCAAAATATACACCACAGTGCGGGGCCCCTACATAGTTCTTTGGCCCAAATTTTCACCACATGCGGGGCCCCTACATAGTTCAGGGCCCAATTAACCATTGCGGGGCCCCTACATAGTTTTGGCCCATTATACCCCACAGTGCGGGGCCCTACATAGTTCAGGGCCCCAATAAAACCCCACAGTGCAGGGCCCTACATAGTTCGGGCCCCCAATATACCCCACAGTGCGGGCCCAAATTTTTATGGCCCCAAAATATACACCACAGTGGGGGCCCCTACTATTTCATGCCCCCCAATTAACCACAGTGCCGGGGCCCCGCTACTGTTCGTCCCCAATATACACCACAGGCAGGGTTTCATAGTTAGGGCCCCCAATATACACCACAGTGCGGGGCCCTACTTTTAGGGGCCCAAAATATACACCCAGTGCGGGGCCCTAACAGTTCATGACCCCAAAATACACCAAAGTGGTGGCCCCTACATAGTTCGGGGCCCCCAATTACACCACAGTGCGGGCCCCTAATAGTTCATGTCCCCAATTTACACCACAGTGGGGGGCCCCTACATGGTTAGGGCCCCCAATATACCCACAGGTGGGGCCCCTACATAGTTATGGCCCCAATATCCCACAGGGGGGGCCCCCAACATAGTTCAGGGCCCCCAATTTATAACCAGTGCGGGGCTCTCAAAGTTCAGGCCCAAATACACCAAGTGCAGGACCCCCTTAAATTTTTCAGGGCCCCCAAAAATAAAACCACAGTGGGGGGCCCCCCTACTATTTCTGGCCCCAATATCACCACAGGGGGGCCCCTACTAGTTCATGACCCAATATACACCACGTGGGGGCCCTACAATTATGGCCCCAATATACACCACAGTGCGGGGCCCTACATATTTATGGCCCAATATACATCGTGCGGGGCCCCACATAGTTCAGGGCCCCCTATAAACCAAGTGCGGTCCCTAAAGTTTGGCCCCCAATAACCCACAGTGCGGTCCCTACATGTTCAGGGCCCCCAATATACCCCCCAAAAGTGGGGGGGACCCTACATAGTTCAGGGCCCCCCAATATACACAAGTGCGGGGCCCCTACATAGTTCAGGGCCCCCCAAAAAACACCACGTGGGGGGCCCTAAAAGGTTCATGCCCCAATATACACCACGTGCGGGGCCCTACATTGTTCAGGGCCCAAATTTTACACCACAGTGCGGGCCCCATACATAGTTATGCCCCCAATATAACCACGTGTGGGGCCCTACATAGTTCAGGCCCCAATATACACCACAGTGGAGGCCCCCAAATAGTTCATGGCCCAAATTACACCACAGTGCGGGGCCCTAATTTTCTGCCCCCAATATACACCACAGTGGGGGGCCACTTTTCAGGGCCCCAATATACACCATGTGCGGGCCCCTACCATTTTCATGGGCCCAATATACACCACAGTGTGGGGGCCCCTACATAGTTCATGGCCCCAATTAACACAGTGGGGGCCCCCTTAGTTCAGGGCCCCCAAATTTATACACCAGGCGGGGTCTCATAGTTCATGGCCCCAATTACACCCGTGGGGGCCTTACATAGTCAGGGCCCCCAATTACACCACGTGCGGGGTCTACTAGTTCAGGGGCCCAATATACACCACAGTGCAGGGCCCATATTTCATGGGCAATATACACCAAGTGGGGGCCCCCTACATGTTCGGGCCCCCAAATATACCCCACAGTGCGGGGCCCCCTCATGTTCATGCCCCCAATAAAACCCCACAGTGCGGGGCCCCTAATTGTTCATGGCCCCTTTTACCCACGTGCGGGCCCCTACATAGTTCTGTCCCCAATTACAACAGTGCGGCCCCCCTCATAGTTCATGGCCCAATATACCCACAGTGGGGGCCCCCTACATGTTCAGGGCCCCCAATATACATCACGTGCGGGCCCCTACATATTTCATGGCCTAATATACCCCATAGTGCGGGGCCTACTGTTCAGGGCCCAATATCACCACAGTGGGGGGCCCCTACATGTTTTCCCCCCCTTTATAAAAACCCGTGGGGGGGCCTCATGTTCATGGCCCCAATATACCCACAGTGGGGGCCCTAATAGTTTCATGGACCATATAAACCACGTGCGGGGCCCCTACTAGTTCATGACCCCAATAACACCACGTGGGGGCCCTACATTGTTCATGGCCCCCAAATATCACCACAGTGCGGGGCCCATAATGTTCATGCCCCAAATTAACCACGTGCGGGGGCCCTACAAGTTCGGGCCCCCAATATCCCCCCCCCCAAAACAGTGCGGGGCCCCAATTGTTCAGGGCCCCCCAATATACATCCAGTCGGGGCCCCTAATACTTCAGGGCCCTAAATTAAAACCCCATAGTGCGGGGCCCCTAATAGTTCATCCCCCAATATACACCACAGTGGGGGGGCCCTAATAGTTCATGACCCCATTATACACCCCAAGTGGGGACCTAATAGTTCATGGCCCAATTACACCCCAGTGGGGGGGCCCTTACATAGTTATGGCCCCAATATACCCACAGTGCGGGGCCCTCTAGTTCATGGCCCAGCAGAGGGGGTGCATGTAACCGGGGCCCGTTCTTCCTTTGGGGCCCAGGTAGGCCAGTCCCCCTGGGGACCCCAAGCCCAGGGGGGCCCCCTGGGGGCCGGGCGACTGCCTGCCCTCCCCAAAAATTTTTACTCCCGCAGCCGCCGGAACAGTCTTTCCGCCCTGCCCGCGCTTAGTTATTGTCCCAGGGCGCAGGCAGGCGGTTGGGTGCGGGGTCAGGAAGCAGCAGGGGGGCGCGGCCCCCCTTTTTTCCCTGCTCTGCGCTTTACAATTCACGCGCAGTGAAGTAGGGGCGCCGCCCCCGGGCCGCGCTGTGAATGTAAAGCGCCCGGCGCGTCAATCATTTTTGGCAGAGGTATTCCGGGGGCCGGCGGCGCTTTCCATTCCCCGCGGGCCCCTGGGATATGTAGGTTGGTGCTGTAGCGCAGCCGCACGTGGCCCTTAAATGAAAAATTTTTAAAAAAAGGTCCCCCCTCTTCAGCAGCCGGGCACAACAAAACAGCAGAGATGGGCCCAGCCCCCAGGCCAGCCACAGACGAGGTATGTCCCGAGTTGGGGGGACAGTGATTAATGAGATGTTACAGACTTTAAAGTGTGCCCATCTGTGCCCCCAGGCCGTCCACGAGCAGCCCTAAAATTATATAAAAAGCTGCATGGTGGTCTGGGGCACAGGATGGGTTTCCATGACCCATTAAAACCCCTCAAACTTTTGGTCAGCCATCCTGTGCCTCCAGGCCAGACCACCAGCATTTATATAACTTAGGAGCTGCTGGTCGTTGGCCTGGGGGAAAATATGGGTGACATGACCCTATAGCCCCTCCATCATGTGGCCCGCCATCCTGTGCCTTCAGGCCAGACCACGCAGCAGCCTAAGTTTATAAATTGTCCGTGGTTGGCCCGGGGGCACAGGATGGCTGGCCATGACCCATATAGCCCCTCCATCTGTGGGCAACCATCCTGTGCCCCCGGCCAGTCCACGCAGCAGCCCTGTTTTATAAATTTTTCTGTGTTGGTCTGGGGGACAGGATGGCTGGCCATGACCCCCTTTGCCCCTCCAAACATGTGGCACCATCCTGTGCCCCAGGCCAGTCCATGCAGCAGTTCCTAAGTTATTTTAAAATTTCTGGTAGCCCGGCCTGGGGGACAGGTGGTGACCCTGACCCCTATAGCCCCTCCTCATGTGGCCAGCCATCCTGTGCCCCAGGCCCGACCACAAAGCAATTTATATAAAATTAGGAGCTGCTGCGTCGTTTTTGGCCCGGGGACAGGATGGGTGACTGACCCCTTTATGAAGAGATTGTAAGTTTTGACTCATGATGTAAAAAAATGATTTAGTTTCCCAGCGGGGGGGGGGTGAAAAAATGGGGGTTTTGGTATGTTAGTTTGCTTAAAAGGATTAAAAAATGTTTTTTTTTTTTTTTCAAAAAAATAGTATATGTTTGTTTTTATGGGACAAAATTTTTTTTTTAATGGTACTATGAAGTAAACCCCTGTAAGTAATGGGAAACCCCCCAAAAAATTGTAGTGGGGGGAATGGAAAAAAAAAATACTTGTGGCAGTTTGAGGGATTTCGTTTCATGGGGTTCACTCTTTGGTTTAAATGATGTGTTATGGTTTCTGCAGGCCGATTATTTTTGGGGATACAAATTGTAGGGCTCTCTTTTTGGTTTTAATATAAAAAAAAAAAAATTCTTTTTTTTATTTGTGTGAGGCACCTTTTCGTGTCGTAAAAAAGTTATGTTTTCACATATGGACCCAGTTTGGAGAAAAATTTTTTTGGGGGTTAAATGCACTTTTTTTACTCAAATTTTGGTATAATGCAGTCACTTTGTCTTACATTGTTTGTAATTTGAAATTTTTTAAAAAAACAATTTTGTTTTTTAATTTTTTTTTAATCTTCTACAATGTACAGTGTATGTTATAAAAGGTGTTTTTTTTTAATAAAAACGGATTTATGGGTGTGTCGGTACAATTATCTGTAAAAATATTTTATTTTTTATTTGTAAAAAAGGGGAAAAGGGGGGTGTTTTTAACTTTTTATTGTTTTTTTTAAAATTTTTAACTTTTTTAGTTTTACACTTTTTTCTTGTAAAACCCCCCAGGATACTTGACCCCTAGGAGATCAATCGCTTGTACATTTTTCTGCATTATATAGATAATGTAGAAGGGTGTAAAAGTGTCCCCTTTTGTAACAAAAAGTCCCAAATATGGGAGAGATATTATTTTATTTTTTTTTTTCCCCACTGCAATTCCTTTATAAGAGCTTTAAGTAGTGTGGGGAGGTTCGGCAGCATGTTCTTAGACTTTTTGTGAAATCTCTTTGTTCGGCAAAATTTGGGAAAGGTAGAACCAGCTCAGCACTATTGGCCCAACTAGACGATGAGGTCTCCTGGTTCCAACTGATCTGTTGGTTATTTTTAGCATTCCGCCAAAATGTGTATGCAGCTTATTTTTATATTTTCTCATTGCTATTCGGTTTATTGGACTTTTTTTGTGGGGTTGCCTTTTTAAAGGGTGTTACTGTATTAAGGAAGTTTTTGGGGTATCCCCTAGTCTTCCATTTGTTTCAGTGATTTCATCAGATTTGAGGCAGAGTACCCACAGACACTCAAGTATCTCTGAGGGACCCCTTGCCCGAAATTTTTAGCATTGAATTGTGGTAAGCTCCCTTTTTTTAAAGCTTTTAGAGGGGGTGTCTTCAATTTTATGTCACTTTTATATCAGTAGAGTCTATTACACTCACCCGGGCCCCTTTTTTTAGGGACACCTTCCAACTGTCGTTAACATTAATTTTTAAAAGCCAATCAATGGGGGAAATCAGTGAATTTTGGATGTAGACATGGGCAAGACAAATTTCCCGCAGTTCAAACCCAGCTCAGTATGGGGGAAAAAAGGTGATTTTTTAGTGCCTTTGAAAGTGGATGGTTGTTGGGCCAGAAAAGGGTGGTTGAGATTTAGAAACTGCTGATCTCCTGGGATTTTACGCACAACCTTTTAGGGTTTTAAAAGAAAGGTCCAAAAAGAAAAAAATCCCTGGGGCGGGAGTCCGGGGCGGAAAAGCCTTGTTTATGCCAGAGGTCAAAGGAGAATGGCAGATGGGTTTGAGCTGATAGAAAGGCAAATGACTCAAATAGCCCCCCGTTACAACCCCAAAGGGAGGGAGAAGGCATCTCTGAACGCACGTACGGCGAATTGAGGCAGAGGGCACAGCAGCAGAAGACCAACCGGGGTGCCCCTCTTTAGCTAGAACAGGAAAATGAGGCCAATTTCCAAGCCATCGAAATTGGACAGTAGAGATTGGAAAAACGTTGCCTGGTTGAGAGTCTCGATTTCTGCTGGACATTGGTGGTGGGCAGATTTGGGGTCAACAAAATGAAAGCATGGATCCTCCCGCCTTGTATCAACGGTTCGGCTGGTGGTGGTGGGTTCATGGGGGGAATATTTTCTTGGCACTCTTTGGGCCCTTTGGGACCAAATTTAGCATCGTTGAACACCCTTTTGGAATTATGCCACGAAGAATTGAGGCAGTTCTGAAGGCAAAAGGGGGTCCAACCCATTACTAGCATGGTGTACCTAATAAAGTGGCCGGTGAGTGTATGTTGTATACAGTTTATATTGTACTTAAAAGGGATATGTTTTAGAGTGTTGGATCTTATCAGTGTTTTAATCATCTGCCCATGGTTTTTCCACGCATCTCCCGTTTTTTTCGTTTTTTTTAGGCTATGTTACCGCAATGTTAAAAAAGGCGTCCAAAAATTGACGGCATTTTAAAATTGCCATGGGGTTTTTTTTGTGCAGTTTGTGCTATAACCCAGTTTTTTTTTCAGATTTCACATCTAGAAATCCCGCAATATAAAAACCGGGGCTGTGTATCACAAACAGATTTTATATTGCTGTCTAAAGCACAGGTTATAGTGGACTTTAAAAGGATTCTAAAATGAATCTGCCGAAAATCCAACAATGTCAATGATTGTCCCTATATCTTATTGGAAACCAAAAAAAAATCTAAGTGGGGTTTAAAGTGGAAAAAAAATACTTGTGTCATGTTTGCGGATGCTTTGTTTTTATGGCGGTCACGCTGTGGTATATATTATATGGTGTTTGTATTGGTTTATACAATTCTAAAAATACCCCAATTTTTTGGGGGTTTTAAATTATGGTCTAGTACTGTAAAAAAAATGCAAATTTTCTTTATTTCTTCAATTTGGGGCTGCCGCGGCATTTTCTGCGCCCCATCCTTTTTTTTTAGTTTTCTATCTGGGGAAACCTGAGTTAGTGGGGAGGCATTTTTGCGGCAGAAGTGTACTTTCTTTTGGTACCTTTTTTGGGAAAAATGCTATTTTTGATAAATTTTTTTATGGACATGAAATGACTGAAAAAAACAAAATTTTTTGGGTTTGTTTTTTTTTTTTTTCTATGGGTTCTTTTTTTTTTGATCACTATAATGTATGGAAATGTTTTTTTTAATAGCTCAGATTTTTATGGATGCGGGTTTATGTTTATGGGGTAATTATTTTTTTTTTATTTGTGTAAGGGAAAAAGGGGGGTGATTTAAATTTTTTCTAATTTTTTCCCTTATTATTATGCTTTAAAATCTTTTTTTTTAGATTTCCCTTGACAACTTTGTGGCATGACATTAGTAAAACGTTCAGATTTTAAAAAACAATGCTTAATGGTTTTTAAAAGATGGTGGTTTTATTTTTTCCTGCCTGATGGGGAATTTAATAAAAAATCTAAACATGGCGGCGATGGAAGACTTTTTTAAGGTTTTCCCGCCGTCATATTAAAAATTTTTGGGCCCCCCACAATCTTTCCCGGTGCCCGTTTCATGTGTTTTAATGGTGTTTGGCAAATTTTTTCTCATTACTTAGGTGGCCACGATCACTGCAGGGGTTTAAAAGGGGTTAAACAAAAGAGATGGGGTTGCCTCCATTCATTGATTTTAGCAGCGGGTGTGAGCTGTGTTTAGCCGCTGACACCAGCATTTTAGGAAAAAATTCCGTAAATCCAACCTAAATAATACCCCTGACATTTTGGGGGAGTCCAAAAGGGCGGTAAGGGTTTAATTTTAGAATTAAAGGGTTTTTATTTGTTCTCGTGACAATACTTGATTGGCAATTTATTGTTATACAAGAAGTCAAAACAGAATTTGTAAAAAAAAAAATTCCGAAGGCAATTTAAAGTGCTGACAAAAATTTGTTTAAAAAACTAAAAGTGGGCATCACCCCCCCAGTTCCAAACATATGTGTTTTGGGGAAAAAAAATTACAAAAATGGGAAAAGTGCGTTTTTAGTGGTGCACAAAAAAGGAAAAGAGCGGCAGAGGAGAAAGAGAAAACAAGCAAAATTCCAAAAATTTAAAAACCTGGTTTTAATCCAAAATGCGTGTCAGCCAAAACATGATCCTTCGACCATGACATTTCCCCTTTCCCCAGCCATTCCAGCATCCCGTGATCTTGTTGCCCGCAGAGGGGCAATGGTTTATCACGTGGGTTCCCGCTGCTGGGACATTCCACAGGAGGAAATGCCCCAATATGAAGATGTTAAAGGGAAAAATTGAAATCCAAGACACGGATCCAGCGTTAGTGGGACATCAGCAATCCTAATACAGTGGATTACTGGATTCGAAGTTGGGACCGACAGACACAGCGGTCACAATCAGTACATAAACCTTTCAAAGTATCAGCAAGCAGTGAGTAAAAAGAGATGGTAGGAGAAAAATACACCGTCACTAAGGTATTGGAAGCTAAGGCCGACATGGTGCGGTAGTGACGGAACGCTAGTTTGTTTCACCTTGATCTGTCTAAGATCGGTGAAAAAAAAGCCTAGTATTCATATCTGTGACCCAGCGGCAATAGGCCACTGACACGTTTGTCTATTGTAGTATGTGCACGGATCGCCTGGACACGTGATGATTCCCGGGTCGTGGCTTTTTTATTGGAGCACAGTCGTAGAGGTATGATGAGAGGATGGCGACTGCTCCCACACTACCCGGTCCTGGGCTTTTACTCAGCCCTATAACTAAGGCCAAGCAGCGCAGGTCCAGAGGGGGTTGTCTGGGACATCCCTTCCTGTCAACACTGCTCAGTGGAGCTGGTGCAGTAGTGAAGGAGAGCCAGAGCTGGGCCTTGAGAACCGTGGATGTACAGACATAGACGGCATCTAAAGATGACCCTGTACTTGTGCTGCCCTGCAAACCAGGGACTGGGTGATTTACTGTTAGTTTTTGGCTGAAGACAAGCCCGCTGATCTTTATTTTCCTGGTTTAAAAACGATGCAACAATACCCTCGCCAGTATTGCACAACGAAGGAAGACGGCAGTCCGTTTGAGCTGGAGATCCAAACAGTCATTTTATTCAAAAAAAATGTTCATATCACGTTGAACTGCGAATGGTGAGAGTGTTAATCGGGAATTGGCTGCTCTATTCACCATCCCAAGTGCCATGTCGCTAACTGCTTTGCATGTCGTCTCCTTTCACCACGTCAGAATCTCCCCCTTTGTTACATCGGGATTCATGACTGTAAACACAGTAATGAGTGAATGCCATCATACGAAAACATGGGGAACGAACATCATAAGTGCATGACGGCATATCGAGAGATCGGCATAGAATAAACTCTGGAAATGTAGAGTATCTTTATTGCATACAAAGTCATCGTACCAGCAGGAATATTAGCAAAAAGTTTGACAATACGCCTGTTGTTTCCCATGAATTCGCTTTATCCCTTGTTTCAGAGGTTTGCATTTCGTGGAGAAACATCAAACACTCTCGTCACCTACAAAATGGCACTATTTGGGCATTTCATAGAAGCTATTGAGTGAATATGACCCTTTTTTGAACGAACATCTGAAACTACACATGGAAATCGTGAAAGGGGTAAATCCATCATATTTGATTCGCGAGAACCAAATTGTTAGAGAAATTATATTCGATATAATGGGTCTAACAAGCGTTCTTTATGTTTATCATCACAGAAAATAACAGAATCCAATAATTATTCAATTTAGTGTTATTCACGTCAGGCCACATTTCCTCACACTGATCAACTGACAATATACCTATTTGTGTATATTCGAGGATGTAGAACCAGTGGAACGGCGTTTTCCATTCTCAATTGTCCACCCATTACTTTTTCTTTTCCCCATGGGAAGCAAAGAATCTATGCAGCTACTGTCTAGAGTGGATTTCCCTCAAACTGAGCAAAATAAACCCACTCATCAAACTGCCGTGGTCCTCATACGCTAATGCTTCTAATATGTCTGGACGCTATTCAGGTTTCAGCAAGCACGGATTCAATCAACTGAATCTAGTTTGCCATATATGTTTCCCTGATGCAGGACACAGCCTGACTTGTGGGGAGTCCTATTATCTGAGCGGACACTTGAAGGCAGGAAGTCAACACCAAGAAGAGAGTCAGAAGGAGTCTGAGTCTGACAAAATCGAGAACCTTGAAACAGTCTTCCTAACGACTTTCTGAATGATTAGACATTTAAGCGAAAGAGTGGACAATAACAATGATAGAGGTACTTACCAGTCCAGTAGAATGTAAGACATTGTTTGGGTCACGCCATAGAATCTTCTTGAGCTTCTCTCAAATAAGCTACCTTCAGGAAACTAAGAGGACAAATTTACTGAATATGTAAGGAAAGACCAAAAGTCTAGGTTGTCCAGATCTGATTTTAGCAATCTTAAAAATACGAGACAGAAAGCGAAGTGTCCACTAACTAGATATGCATCGAGATACACGGAGAAGAAGCACTTCTCATAAAAAATACAGAAAAGTTCAAGTGGAAAAATTCCTCCCTGTCATGTATCTCTCTAATTCTTCCTGGTAAAACTTGACAAAACGTGCAGACGCGTATTCAAGCCTGATTGCAAATCGATTTCCTTCTTCCGTGAATTAAAAACAATAGCTTCTGATGAGCTTTACGCAAAAAGTGTTAAACATCTGTGCTACTGTTATATCATAAGACCTTGATTGTGATGATCTTTTAAATGAAAGTAAGAAACACCTCAACAAATACATTGTTCTTGAAGAAAATTGATGATAAAACTCTACCGCGTGTACAAAAAAAATTATTTTCGGAAAACTTAATAATCTGTTTTTCCTCAATGTTGAGATTGACACTGAGAGTTCTCACATTGCAAAGATGTGTGACCAATTGTGCAGGAGACAACGTTCTCATCTCTTATAAAGAATCAGCTTCGCAGCAGAACAGATGGGGGCAGCAGCCGTTTGAAACAGAGCTTTCACCTTATGTTATGGAAATGACATCCTTAAAACATTGACCTTTAAGCACTTCATACAGGGAATTCATCAGGCGAAGAAAATCTCGTAAATGTTTTTAGTTTTAAGCACCTTGATAAATAATAATTTTATTTGTAATTTTTTATATGTGCAACCTTGTTTTTAAAACTAAGATCATAAAAGTTGTTATACAATGATATTCAAAAGCACTAATTTTTGATTGAAAGAAGCGTTAACTAAAACAGGTTTATTTTAAATGTTAATTTACAATACTATTAAGATCTGTATAGTGATGCGTTGTTTGGGGTGGCCCATAGAACAGCTCGCTCCCAGGGCCTCATAACTGGCCGTTAAGACGGCCACAGCAACCGAGTCCCTGCTACTCGCTACCATCAACCACAATCCTCCCGACATTGGGGGGGAAAGACACCGGCCACGGGAACCATTGGGGTAGAAGGCACCTGTTTGAAGGCTGCAAAGTTTATCTCCCTGGACATTTGTCATACAACGCTTAACCTCGTGACCCCCCGGGGCCGGGAAAGGGGTTAGGCCAAGGTAGCACCACCTAGGGCGCCTACCCAGCCTACCCCAAGGGCGCAGGCAGGGGCCCCGACCCTCGCCGGGCTCCAGGCCGCTGCCGGGGCCTGAACGCCCGGCGGTCCTGGACCGCTTCCCGGGGAAGAGCAACGCCCCGCCCCCCAAACATGTCGGGCCCGCTCCCCGGGGGATCGCGGATCCTCCGGGACTGCGGCCGACACACGGGGGCCGCCGGTCCCCATAGCGCGGAGGCCCCCCGCCCCCCGTGCCCTCAGCCGGCAGCGTCGCAAATGACGTAAAGTCATCGCACGCTGCCCCCTCCCCGGCCCGGAAACGCGCGCCACCGTGCGCCCGAGGACGCCGGGAGCGCGCGGCTGAAGAGGACAGAAGAGACCGCCCCGGGAATTTGGGTAAGAATTAAAATTTTTGTGTTTTTAAGTGCCTCCCCCTAGTGGCCCCCTAAAACCCGCCTGCGCCCCCCAAAACGCCGCCTGTGGCCCCCTATATCCCACCTCCCCCCATAAGCCTCCTTTGGGGCCCCCCCTATAATGCCTGCCGGGGCCTCCATAATGCCTCCGGGCCCACCTAAAATGCCGCCTGCGGCCCCTTTAAAAATTGCCTGGGCCCCCTAAAGCCTCCTGTGGCCCTCTATAATGCCTGCCTGGGGCCCCCCCTATAATGCCGCCTGGGGCCACCAAATAAAGCCTCCTGTGGCCCCCTAAATCCTGAAAGCGGCCCCCATAATGCCTGCCGCAACCCCCCTAAATGCCTCCTGCGGCCCCCAAATGCCTCCCGGGGCCCCCCCTAAAATGCCTCCTGTGGTCCCCCCCCTAAACCCTGCGCCCCCATAATGCCCCCGCGGCCCCCAAAATGCCTGCCCGGGCCACCTAAATGCCTCCCTTTGGGCCCCCTATAATGCCTGCCGCGGCCCCCAAAAATGCCTGCCGGGCCCCCCCCCAATAATGCCTGCCTGCCCCCCAAAAACCCTGCCTGGCTACCTATAATGCCTGCCTGTGCCCCCCCTATATTCTGCCTTGGCCCCCAAAGCCTGCCTGTGCCCCCTAAACCTCCGGGCCCCTAAATACCTCCTCGGCCCCCCTTCCCAATGCCTGCCTTTTGCCCCTTATGCCTGCCGGGTTTTTCCCCCTTACCCCCCTCCCCAGTTTGCCCCTTAGTGTTTGGGGCCCCCTCCAAATTCCCCACGGGGGTTCCCCAAACGCCTCCAGCCCCCATAAAACGGTGCCTGTTGGGCCCCCTAAAGCCTCCTGGGCCCCGTACGCCCCTGCCCCTATAGCCTGCCTGGTGCCCCCATAACCCTTCGGGGGTCCCCATACTCCTCCTTTTTCCCCCATACGGCTGCCTGTGGCCCCTATATGCCGCCTGGGGGCCCCCGACCCTCCCTGACCCCGTACGGCGCCTTTGCCCCAAAATCCTGCCTGGGCCCCCAAAAAAAACCCCCCCTCCCAAAGGGGCCCCCATACCCCTCCCTTGCCCCATACCCGCCTCCCTGTGGCCCCAAAAACGCCCCCTTGGGGCCCTGTAGGGCTGCCGAGCCCCCGTACGCCTGCCTGTGGCCCCCATACCCTGCCTGGGGCCCCCAAAAACGCCTGCCTACCCCCCATACCCTGCCTGGGCCCCAAAAACCCCCCTGCCTGGGGGCCCCAAAACCCCTGCCTGTGGCCCCATACGCCTCCTAAACCCCTAGCAAAAAATTTGCCTAGCCCCCACTAAATACCTCCGAGTGCCCCTATTTTTTTTATACCTACCCGTCAAAGGGGGACAATACAATATACCCCGGGGCCCCAAAAAACCTTGAAGGGGGGAAATACATATACCTTTTCTGACTAAGGGCCCATAATCCCAAAAAATTAAAGGAAATACGGAAAAATTTTAGGAATCTAAGATTTTTGGGTGTCCAAATCCCCAGGGCCAGTATAGGCCGGGAAAGAAAAACACCCATAAAGGGGAAAAAACCCGGGAGGGAAAAGAAAAAAGGGAAAAAGGTGAACGCCGTGACCCTAAAAGACTTCCCCGGGTGAGTCACTAAATGTAACTGCAGTGAAATTCACTTATATTTCTCCCAGACCCAAACCAAAACAACTAAAAATTTTACCACTATTTTGGCCCCGTAAGGCATTTGTTATAGTCTGCAGAGCGTTTTACATACAACTATACTACCACTATCTGGCCCATTTGGTTTAGGCGGTGGTAAAATGAAAACGGGAAGGCCCCTTGTACAGCGGGTATCCCCTGTGGGGGGTCGCGTTGGGCCCAGGGTCTGGCAGGAAAATTTGACCCTTTGGTAAGGTTTATGGGTTTTTTTGGGTTTTGGGTTTCCCTTTAAAAGTTTTTTTTTTAAGTAACAATCATTCGTCGGGGTAGTTTTTTGCCCCCTTTGTATCGGTGGATTTTTTAGGGGACTGTTATTTAGGGGTTTTACACTGTCAAAAGGGGAGGGGAGCGTTTTTTAAAATGCAAAGTTTTCCCAGGGTTTAAATTTTCATTGTGGGACGGGCTGAGGAATGGACGGGGGCTATGGGGAAATGTGCAGAAAAAAAGCAAAGGGGGGGGGGGCCCCAAATTGGCTGTACTGGGCCTGGGGGCCCCCAAAATGCCTTGCCCCGGCCCTGTCGGGGGAATATCCAGTCACACCCCCCAATTTCGGGCACGGTGGCCAAATTTTTTTCCCAAGGGGACTTTTTGGGGCCCACTAGGGAAGGCGGGGAGCCCCTATTTAGCTGGCAATTCACCCAAGGGCCCCAAGGAATTTTGGGGCAAAAATTTCCTGCCCCTGGGGGGTTTGGGTTTGGACTTTAGGAGACCATTTATTTCAGAAAAAATAAAAGAAAAGCTAAAGGTGTATGAAATTTATAAACCAAGCTTTCCCAGCCAGCCCCCTTTAGACTTTTGGCTGGATTACCCCTTTAAAAACACCAATTCCCACGGGTATCATCCCCCCTATCAAGGACCCAATCCCCCGGCCTTTGCCTTTCCCAAAAACTAATTAGTGGGGTAAAGAAGCTCCTGGTAGATGAAAGTTTCCCCCACGTCATTTGGGGACAGAGTTTTTTGGGCTGGGGCCTCTCATTTTTGGTTTAAGGAAAAAAGGGAAAGGGAATCCCCGGGTTTTCTGTTTTGGGTATCTTTTTAAAAATTAAAAAAAGCATGCCCCACAAAAAGCATACCCCCCCTTCCTCATTTTAGAAAAAGTTTTGACGGCTTTAGGAAAGGCGGTTACTTTACAACCTTGGTTTCTACAAGGGGTTTCAGGCCAGTTCCAATGGTCGGGAAAAGATCGGGAAAAAGGGCTGTTTTCACCACCCCCAGGGGCCCTTTTTAAAACCCAACCGGCTTGATATCCGGCCCTTGCAATGCCCCGCCACCTTCCAGGGGCTATTCAGAGATGCTTGAGCAATAAAAAATTTTTCAGCCTTTCTCATTTTCCCTTTTGAGATATTTTATTTACCTCAACCAATGGGGAACACTGTAACAGAGCGAGGCCCCCAAGTGCTGATCAAATATGGTTTGAAGGGAAAAAGCCCTCCAATTCATTTGCAAGGGACCAAGTGACTTTTGGGGCCAGTTCTTCTGTTAAAAACGGGCTAAGGACAACTGAAAAGGGTTAGGAGCTTTTTAGGTTCCCCATGTACTAGACTTTTTCATCCCACAGTTCCCCTTTGGATTTTAAAACCCTAAAAAACTTTAAAGGGGACAACCCCCAAAGTCGGGAGAAATATTTACCCATCAGTTGGATAATTAGCAAAAAAGCCTTTCAAATCCTAAAAGCCAAATACCCAAACCCCGCCATCCTGGTTACCAGATTATAAATCCCCGTAAGGTTTTAAAGTGATAGTTGGGGGGGAAAAGTATTTTTAAAAAGAAATGGAAAGGATGTTGTTTTTTAAAAAATCAGAACAGCGTGGGCAATCAAACTTAGTTCTTTTAAATTTGAGCTCCGGTGCGGTATGGGCAGTGCCTTAAAAATTTTGGGATTACCTGCAGAAACCCCATTCACTGTGTATAAGACAACAACTTTAGCTCATCGAGCACTCCCCAAAGGGGGGCCTACAGTGGGCCCTACGATTTTTAAAAACCCCCATTTTACTGTAAAGTTCCAACCAGAGAAGGTAAATTTTTAATGCTAATGTCTTGTCCTGGCTATCCCCTAGAGAAAAGCCCCCCGAGTCTGGATGAGCCTGTCTGGGAACAGGTAGAAGCTTGCCTTCTAAAAGAGACCTTCCACCAGGATGCAACGTCATTTCTCCAAATAAAAACAGTTTTAAAATAGGATGCCTACCCGTTACACCCTGCAGAGGAGATAAGCCCAGGGAGATTTCAAGACTACTGCAGGGGGGGAGGGCCCCCACTCAACACAAAAGGGGTCATCACCCCCAAATTTTGTGGCTTGGAGTCAGGGGAACATTGTTGTACAAAGGGTTTCCTACTCTGAAATACTATTGACCCCATTTAAGGTGAAAGTCTACATCAAGCCAAATTCCCCCGGGCGAGATGCTCATGTGGCTCTGCAGCATACCTTATCAGTCTGACATTTTAGCATTTAGAGAAGAAGCCCCCACCCAAAAAGTTCATTGTTTGGCAGAGGGAAGGTATTAGAAAAAATTTTGGGAAAACCCCCTTTTACCCAAAGTTAAGGGAGCAGACTTGGATACGGGTCCGTTTCATCCCCCCAAGAAAAACAGCAACTGGGAAATTGTGGGCCCTGGATCACGTGAAGTTGAAAACCCCCGCCGTCTGGGTATTCTGCGCCCTCAACATTGTGGTTACTTCCCAATCGCTGTTGTAGTACCAGTAAAGGATTTGTCAGCAAAAATCACATTGAGAAGCTCTGGGAAATTTTATCCTGCCAAAAAGGATGTCCCGAAACAAATCCTCAAGATCGGGGCAGCCTTTGAATCCCCAACCCCTCCACCATTTTGCCTACAAACCATGCAGGAAGCTTTAAAAACAGCTGAGCCTTGAAAAAAAAAAGCTTTTTTTTAATTAAAGTATATGAATGGTGAGGCCATTTAAAGGGGGAATAATTAATAAATATAGAAAAAAATTTTATTTTAAGTAGGATTGTTGTAATTGCACCATTTGGGGAGGGTTATACCAAAAAGGGAAATTTTATACACGGGGAATCCTTTGAGGATTATACCCCTTAGTGCAAGAGGCATGTACCTACCAAAAGTTCTCGGTTTGTTGTCGAGCTCCGGTAAATTACCCCGGAAACTTTAGGGGTTTAAAAATGATCAGCAGGGATGATAAAAGTAGCTGGGTCAAGTGCAGGGCCCCACCAAAAAACTTCGGCCTTGATCTACATACCCAAAAAATTCAGGAGGTAATCCCCAAAACAAGTGTTTATAACACCCCCCAGTGGATAAATTTTGAAGAGGTCACATTTTTTTTTAACATAAACCACCCGGGAAATTTGCCCCAAGGAGACTACAGAAACCCGGCGCCGGGGTTTCCAAAAGGTTTGCAAACGGGCCAGGAAATTTTCCCCCCGGCTTCATTACATGAGGGACATTTCCCAAAAGGGGAATTTGGGCAATGGGGTTTTTCCCAAACATAAAAAAAAGGGTAAGTAAACATTTTCCCTCTCTACTCATCTGTTGGAGAAAAAAAAAATTTGGGCCCTGCAAAATCTGAAAATAAAAAGAACCCTAAAAGGGGGCCCCTACCCTTTCCCCCGGGGGGGTTTTTAAAATTTTACCCTTAAAAATAAAAAAAGGTTCACCGAGAAAAAATCACAAACATGCCCTGTTGCTGTGAAAGGGCTTCTGATTTTTTTTTCCCAAAAAATTTGGGGTTTTTTTACCTCTTTGCAAATAAATAGATAAGAAGCATCACATTTAGCTGGGCCCTGTGAGGGCCCTTTTGGGCAGGGCCCCTTTAAACTAGGACCACTCCTCCCCAGCTTCAGGAATGCCCCTGAACAAAAGGGTGAAACTTCTGCCCTAGGCGCCATTTTGGTTTTACACGACATCTAAAAAAACCCAACTACAGGCGGCCATTTTGGGAATTAAACTTTTAAAGACAAAAAATATACCCTACGGGCCTTTTTCCCAATGCGTACTTACAAATATTGCCAATTATGTAAATAAAAATATGTAAAAGTGGGGGTATAAACTAACAAATACATTAAAAAGAGAGACAAAAAGGGGATCCCCAAAACAAATATAACTTTTTTTCCCCCATCCACAAACGTCCCCCCTTGGGGATTTTTGTTCCTTTTTTTCTCTCCCCCTACCCCTTTTTCCCTTTTTCCCTCTTTCCCCCAATTCTTGTCTTTTGCGGAAGTCCCCCAATCGACCCCGACAAGGGCGGCCCCCAAAAGGTCCCGATAAACGCCCTACCTCACCCAACCCACTTCTAGGGTCTAATTCTTTGGGGGACTTGCTTGCAGAGGGGGGGAGTTTGATTTCCCCCGGACCCACCCTGACGCCAATGGTCCCCTAAAGGGAAAGTGCCCTTAAAAGCCCCACTACATCATGGGTTGTCGGGGGCTTTTGGGACAGTTTAAAAGGTGTGGTAGTGTCGCTGCCATCTTTAAGAGGCCCCGTGGCCCAACCCGATCATCATGATGGGGGGTACCTGGCCCAAACCAACCCTTTCCACAAATATTTTCCCTCAAACAAGGGAGAACCAAAAAGACAATAGAAGCAAGTATTAGAAACCCAATCAATATGGGCAATCCCTATTTTGGGAAAAGCTTTCCCCGCCAACCCCTTAGACCATGAAGAAAAAACCAAATTTTCCCCCGGGGTACCCAATCCCCTGAGTTTACCTTTAATTTTCTGAAAGACCATCGGGGCTTTCTAAGGGCCAAACAGGCCCCTTCCTTTCCTTGGGTCCCCGTATTTCGGGAAATAAAAATACACCCAGGTTTCTCCTTTTTTTGGGGGGGACAGTGATTACCCGGTAGAAAGAGTTCAAACCCAGGGCCCAAATTTGGTCCCTTCCCCCTTAAACTCACCCAGGGACCCCCCCTTGGGGGCCTCCAATAGCATCAAATAAACCCCGGGGGGTTTGAAGCTGCCCTTGGGGGGGGGTTTTCCTTCTCCCCTTGCTCTCACGGGTGTCAAAATTTTCTAAACCCCTTCCCCTAAATAAATGGACTCCCGGGACAAAAAATGCCTCCCATCAGTCTGCTGGGGGGTTTTCAATAGTTAGCGTTGGGGAAAAATACTTTCTCCTGGTATTCCCAAATTTTTTTCCGACGGGTTTCCCTGTCTTTGTAAAACCTTATTCTGAATGGGTTTTTTTCCCCCTTGTTTTTTTTTTCCCCCCTTTAAGGGCCATTTAAATTTCAAAAACCCCCCAGTAAATTTCCCTTTTTTTCCAAACCCCCCACAGCCCCCCAAAATTTCCCCAAGGGGGTCCCCAGTAAAACCCCCCCACCCCAAATAAAATGAAATTTTTTCCTGACCAAGAGTTAAAGCTACATAACTCCCTTAACAAAGTAAACGAACTTTTAAAGCCTCCCCCCGGGGGCTGGGGCGATCTTAAATTTGTGAACGGGGAACCCCTTTGGGCCTTTCCTCCCAAACCCTTTTTTAAAAAACCAAAGGTGATTGTCGGTTTGGGTGGAGCGGGAAACTTGGTCCCGGCCCTAAAACCCCTCGGCTCTAGGGTTTTACACCCAAACCCCTTAAAGGGTGGGACCCATCCCGGGGCTGTAGCTTATGAGCAGCAACGTAAAGGGATTCGGGAAATGGAAAACCTAAAATACATTACGACAACTTTTTTTAACCACGGGCGGGTCAAAAAGGGAGGTCATAGCACGTTTTGTAGCTACAACCCGGGAGGAAAATATGCACCTACCTTGGGGCACCCTGCCTAACAGATCTAAAAGGGAATAAAGGGGCAAACCTTTCCCCGGGCATGTGCCTAAACTTTTACCAACCCAAGGGCAGGCTGTTTTTGGCCCCAAGGGTGAATACTTTTTTCCCCTCTTGCCACTTTTAAAAAGCATCCTTGCTTTCAACCCCTTCCATGCCCCCCTTTAGCACTCCCGCTGGGTAAAAGGCGCCCTTTGGCCGGCAACGGGTTTCCGCCTCCCTACCCATATAGCCCGTTTTTCTTGGGTTCTTCTTGGCTCCCTTTTTTTTCCCCAACCCTTTTTTTTCTCCTTTCCCTCTGCTTGTTTTTGCAATTTTGCATAGCAGAGGACCCGATGGGGGGTCGGGTGGTTTTTTGGGCTCTTTTTGTGTTCATAGTGGGGGGGCACAATCATCCTTTAGGGCTGCTTTCTTTTTCCCAGCTTCTTTTTCTTTCATGGAGCTTGTCCCCCTGCATCTTGGCCAGCAGTCCCCCTTGCGGGGTTTTGGGTCCCAAGTTTCCTCCGAAACCACTAAACAGCAAAACTTTTTCCCCCTTTTCCCCTAAACCCTCCTGGGGCCCTTTGGGGGGGGCCGGGCTTGGTCACCCGGGATTGGTTTCGTCTTTTTTATTCAGTTTCCCCATGGCCTTCCATCTTAGTTTTGGCCACTTTCCGTGGCACCCGAAAGGGGCATCCACCCGGGGACCCTAAAAGGGGCTTGCCCAAATGTTTCAAGGGGGTTCCCCTGCAGGAAAAATCCTCGGCCCCCCAAATAGGCCCCAAAGCCCAGGGGCGACCCCGGGGAAACCGTATCTTGAATCCGTATATATGTGGGCCGTTTTCGGCCCTCTGCCAAACGTCATGCGCCGCCCCTTTTTCTTGGGGCTGATTTAAATGAAATGGAAAGACTTTTTGTTTCCCAACACTAGCGTGTGATGTGTTTCACGGCATACCCGTGTTGCCCCCCCATCTCATGATTTTTTTAAGGCAATCCTGGCTTTCTTCATGTGCACCGGATTCTTTCCCAATTCCTC
Organism: Phyllomedusa bahiana; assembly: GCA_025379985.1. Lineage (NCBI taxonomy): Eukaryota > Metazoa > Chordata > Amphibia > Anura > Hylidae > Phyllomedusa > Phyllomedusa bahiana. The sequence goes on along the minus strand of JAODAL010030329.1, from coordinate 26,678 downwards.
TTCACCCCTCATTCCCCCCTTTGGGGGGGAAGGGGGGAAGTAAGGTGGTTTGATTGAAAAAAATCCCAAACAGCGCAGAATTGACTTTTTCCCCCGCAGGGGGAAAAGAACAACTGAAACCCCGGGAGATGCTGTCCCTGAGAAGAAGCCATGGTTGAAAAAGGCGGGAGATTTTTAAACGTGGAGCCAAAAGGGAATGAGGGATTTGCCCCGATTTAAAATTCCCCGCTGTCTTGTCCAGGGCATTTGGGTTTCCAACTCCCAGCCTAAAAACGGGAAGGTCCTCCCCTTGCACCCGGGGGTCCAGTCTTTCCCGAGTAGAAACCGGGCTGGCCTTTTTGGGCCTCCATGGGCCTGTCCCAAGAACTCCCGGGGCATGTTTCCTTCCCTTTCCAAAACCCAAAAAACCTTGAAGGTCTTCGGGAAATTTCCGGGATGCCTAGATGAAAGGGGAAAACTGGCAATACCTTTTTTCCCAGTTTCGGGAAAAGGACCCCAAAGCATTTTCCCCTTTAAAGGTGGAAGGGAGTTGCCCCTTCCCCTTCCCTTTAATACCGGGTTTTTGTCACAAGATTTGGATGTCCCTTCCTATGGATGCTGGGCTCCAGGAATAGGACAAAAAACAGGGGCAGGGCCCCGAGAAATCTAGCTTGGGTTGTTCCCTCCTTTTCCCTTTTTTTTGGGCAGGGGGGGCCAGTGCCCTGACTTTTTGCGGGTTCCCAAGCAAGTAAGCGGTGGTTTTTGGTTTGAAGGTTTCCGGGGTCCTCATTTCGGCGGGGCCCCCCCACCCCAGGGCAGGCTTTCCATCACACATTCCCGCGGGGCAATTGCTCCCATGCCTTTTGGGGCAACTAGAAGCACCACACCAACGGTAAAAGCCTTGTACTCGGGGCCGAACCATTTTTTATCCTTCTTGAGGGGGTTTCCAGAAAGGCCTCCCCAAAGGCACTGGTCAGCCTCCAGGCATTTTTGGGTTTTCCTCAAAGGAAGAAAACCCCTAAATCAGAGAAAAAATCTGAGCCACCCTTTGCTGGAAAATTCTTTCCAAACTTTTTTCCCCCCTTTACCTGAGTGAAGTCGTCAGTGTCAACCCTGACCCGGAAAGTCGTCCCCACCAAATTGCCCCCAGCTGTTCACAACATTACACTCTGGACGGCAGCATTGCCCTCATCCAATTGAGGGTTTGGGAGAGGCGATTAAGCCAAAAATTTTGGGGCCCCTCTGAATCCCCCCCCCCTTAAAAAAACCCCTCCCAAACCATAAATTTTTCCCTGTAATAAACATGGGTTGTTTCCCCAATTTCCAGTAAATTTCACTTTTTAAAAACAGAAATTTTACCGGGGGGAAATTTTAACTTTAAAAATTTTCCCGGGGTTGCCTTCCACCCCCCCCCTTCCCATTTGGGGCCCCTGAGATAAGGGGGTCGGGCCTAGTAAAAACCTGAGCCCCTCCCCACTGGTCAGCTAACTGTTTCCCCCAGGCCCTTTTCCCCCGGGTGTGCAAACAGTGGGTCGCTGGGGTGCCCCCTGCACCCACCAAGCAGCTTTTTCCCTTGACTTGCCCCTATGAAATCCCCCGCCCCCTTTTTTTTTCCTTTTTAATCATGTCTCATGCATCCCCCTTTTGCTGTTAGAGCCTGCTCCCACTGTATCTTCCTCCCCCCATACCATGGGGGGTTCTCCACTGTAGGGCCCTGGCTGGGTCTGGTCACCACATACCCCCAGTATTTTCTTTCCATAATTGGACATACAGAAACTATTTTCCCAAAACCCTCTTGGCCCCGGGAAAAGTGAAAGTGGTGCCCCAGGAAGAGGCGGGCTTTAAACCCCAAAGGAAGAGAAATTTTACACCCTTTAGGGACAGTGGGCAGGGCGGAGTAAAGGGGACATGGAAGGGGCGGGCGGCAAAAAAAAATTTTTTTAAAAGGGTTCAGGTATTCTGGGGTACGGGGCCCAGGGGCTGGAGCAGTGGGGTTTTTGGTTTCAGGGGGCGGGGGTGATTTTGTGACACAGGGGGGCTGCTTTTTTGGGGCGTTTTTTCCCTTTTGGGTTGGCAGCATTTTCTGCCCAAAAACACCCCTAACTTTGTTTCCTCCCCCCCCCCAAGACAAGTCCCCCTTCCCCCAAATTACAGGGTGTGGGCCCAACAGTTTTTCACATTTTCCCTTTTTGTTTCAGAAAACTTCCCCTTTGGGGATGATACCAAAAGGAAATTTTGCACCCCCGGGGGCCCCCCCCTTCTTTAGGGTATCCTTTATATTTAAACCCTGTACCGAAGAATTCACCATCAACAAAACATTCCAAGACCCTTCCCAATTTTCCCCTTTCTTTCCCTGTTTTAAACCCTCAGACTTTTCCCTTTCCCTTTTTAACCAAAGGGTTTTCTGAGGCCCCTTAAATACCATTTTCCAGCTACTTTGAAAAATTTTTCCCAGACTACTTCCACTTTTTTCCCTACCCAAAACCAATAAACCCTCTTTTCTAATTTTCCCTTTAAAACCTAAAACCACAGAGGGCGCTGTGCACAAAACCAAAACTCACATACCAAAACTTTTTTGTTCCTTCTGAAGGACACACCCCTACAGACTCACAAAACGACAGACGTATCAAAATTTTTAAAAAAAAACCGTTTTTCGGGCCAAGCTGTCCAGCCTTCCCTCTACCCAAGGAAACCCCGTTTTAAAGTTTTCCCCCAAATCAAATAAATTTTCCTCAATTTTACAAGATGTTTTTTCCCTCCCCCCCCAACCAGCTGCCCCCAGTCTACTCCCTTCTCAAAGGGGACCAAAATTTCCCCTTTTATACCCCCATCGGGAAAATTCCCTCATAAATCATTTGGGGCGCCTTTATTTTTTTTTCGCCCGGGAAATTCCTCAGCTGACTTAACACCTTGTTTTCCCCCAAGCTTTGCTTTCAATCATTTTTTAAAAAAAACCCATTTCGGGGCAAGCTGTCTCAGCCTTCCCAAAACCAAGAAAGCCTGAATTCATGATTCCCCCCATAAAATGATTTCCCCAAATTTTCAAAAGTTGCTTTTTCCCCCCCAAGCCACTGAACCGCCCCTAAACTCCGAGGAGACAAAATTTTTCCCGTGTTATCTACCCCCATGGGGAGATTCTCAAAAATCACTGGGCGCCTCAGGGCTTGTGGGCTCCGGGGAAAATTCCTCAGTTTGACTTAACACCTTGTTTTTCCCAAACCCTTTTGCTTTAAATCAGTTTCCAAAAATTAAATTTACCCCTAAAACAAAAAATACCCCAAAAGGTTTTTTTTTTTGACAGGACATATTTCAATAGCAGGGGCCGAACTGTTACCTGTAAAGCGTGATCTAAAAATTTAAACCGAAATGAAACTAGAAACAGCCCCCACAAACGAGCAATCTCCCGGGGATAACAAAGTTTAAACTTTCCCTTACCCGGACAGATATTCGGGAAGAGTGAGGGGCCCCTTTTATCCTCCCCTCTGTGCCCCGCCAGTAAAGCCTCCCCCCACTCATTTTTTTCGGTTAAAAAATTTCAATCAAAGGGGCCCTGGCCCCCCCTTGCAGGGGGGCCATCGAATAAAAGTAGCCTCAAAGGGGCTATCCTGTCCTTTTTTGGGGTTTTCCAAATTACCCTTAAAAAAAACAAAAGGTGCACCGAGAAAACAAATCCCCAACATGCCCTGTTGCTGTGAAAGTTTTTTTCCCTGATTTTATTCACAAAAGGGGTGGTTTTTTATACCTCTTTCCCAAGAGAAAGATAAAACCCATCACTTTTAAACCCGGGCTGTGGGGGCCCTATTGGCACGCCCCTTACCCTATGGACCACTCCTCCCCAGCTTCATGAAGGGCCCTAAACCCACGGGGTTGTAACTTCTGACTAGGCGCCATTTTGGATTACCCCCGACGATTTAAAATACAAACTCCCAAAGGCCCCCCATTTTGTTTAACCATTAATACAAAAGAAACCCTACAGTTTTTTACATGCTGTACTAAAAACAAGTATGGGGCCTTTATGTATATAAAATTTTGGTAAATGTAGGAAATATACTAACTAAAAACATTAAAATAGAGACACAAAAAAACCCACCCCAAATAATATAATCTTTTTTCCCCCATCCAAAAACCAACCCAAAAAAACTTTTTCCTTTTTTTTTTTTTAAATGAGCATAGGGGGCACAACACTGGGTTGGGCAGTAACATAAAAACCCCCCCCATCAGCAAAAACCTTTTGGGGGCGTGGCCTGACCTGCATGGAGTGAAGAAAATGTGGTTTCCTGAGCCCCTGAAAAAACCCCTTTCCTGGAACCCCGATCAAAACCCCCCCCGTGTTTTGCGTAAACACTGCTTAAAGGGCTTGGGGAAAAAAATTTTGTGGGAAAGACTTCGAGACATTGACTGAGCCCCCTACTCTCTTATCCAGTGCTACTTTCCCCCTGAAATTCCTCCGGGAGATGAGACCTGGGGGGGGCCGGGGGAAACGGAGGGCCAAGAAAAGAAGGGGACTGTGAGTCCCGGGGAAAGCTGCCGCACGGGCCCCCCTTATAACTGCCCTGCCACCGAATTTTTAAATTTATGCGGCAATTTTGGGGGCCTAAAGGGGGAACAAAATTAAATTGCTCGCTGCGGGCCCATGGGTGCCCGGAGTTTCCCCCTCACCCGGGAAAGGGAAGGGGGGCCAAAAAAACCGGGTTTGACAGAGAAAATGGGAGCGAGCCTGGGGAAACGGGCTGACTGGGCACACTGGAAACCCGGGGCCCGGGACGATAAAAAGCAACACCCTCCAGCTAAGAAAACATAAGGGAGGAGGAGACCCTGGAGGGAATTGGGGGGAAGGGGCTTTACCCAAAGAAATAATATCTCCCCTGGGGATTTTTTCCCCAAATTTAAAGTTTCTTTTTGGGGGCCTTTCCCTTCATAACTTTCGGCCCGGGGGAAAAAAGGGGCGCGAAAAAATCCGGGGGTTCCCCAGTAAAAACCCTTGAATTTGCTCCAACACAGGGGGGAGGAGCCGGGCCGGGGCCGGGGATGTTTAAACCCTTTCCCGGATAAGGACATTAGGGGCCCCAGGATCCTCAAAAGGGCTTATCTACCTGTGTTTTGGGCCATATAGATGCCCTATAAAAACCCGCAAAACCCATATGTGATTTTGAAACACAAAGCCCAGTTTGCTCTGAACCCCCTTCAGGGGCTTTGCCCAAATTATCTTAAAAATTTGCCTAAACTGGTTGCTACCTCCCCCCCTTTTACTCCAAGTTTATATTCCCCAACTACTTTTTTTCCCTCATCCAGACACTAAAAATTTTAAGTTTGGGAAATTCAATCTCAAGGGGTTAAAATTTTTTAGTTTTTTACTGCAACCCCAAAAGTCTTATTCCCAAAAAAATTTAGACTGAAAGGGCCAACCTGAACTACAACTTGCTGCTCTTGTTTCTATATTTGGTTTGGTACTTTAAATTTGGATTTTGTGATTGCCCTAAAGCCAATAAAAGACTTTTTCCCAAAAAGTTTTTCCCTTTCCCTGCCTCCTCTGCTGTGATCAATCTTCAAGTGGAACTTTTTAAATTTAAATTAAATTTCCAGTATTTTCCTCTAAAAATTGCACAAACGGTAAATTTTTCCTTTGGACTTAGATCTACCCACATTTTTAAACATCTAAAAAATTTTTTGGTTGCAACCCCCGTTCCCGCTGTTCAAATTCTAAATACCAAAAATTTGCTGAGGGGGAACCGCTGGCGAATTGTAAAACTAATAACTTTTTACTTTAAAAAAAATTCCTTTTTTTGGGCGTTTAAATTTCAATTGGGAAACTTCCCGCCCCAAACTGGAACTCACTACGGTTGCTATTTCCCTTCTTTCAATCCCAATTTAAACAGAAAATAAAAGTGGAATCCCCTTTTATTTCATAGAATAGAAAATCTTTTTATTACCCATTTCAGAATGAAAAAAAAAGAAAGAAAGAAGGACAAATTATCTGTGTTTAAGAAAAATTTAAATAAATCTTGATCGAGTATTTACCTGGAAGAATGCAAGTCAAAATCCTCTTAGATCCCGTGGTCATAAGAGGAATTTCAGAAGGAGGACCCGTGTTAGGCAACAAAATGATTACTGGACTACCGATTCCGGTTCTGATTCAAGTATTGCAGATGAGTCCACTGTTAGTGGACATAGACAGTCCATGATAGGGAATAATGATGGTCATGCATCAAAAAACGTAGGACCCGTAGAAGGGAAGGAACAAAGAGTAATTATCCAACAGAAGGTGTAATCAAGAAGAAACAGGTTTGGTGGAGGTGATAGAGACTTCCATTTCTCAAATTCCCCCGGTATCTAATGAGGCTGTTGTGAATAATATAATCAATATTTCTGGTATAAAGATTAATGATGCATGTCTAACTTTGCTGTTTAAGGGTTTGAATTTGTGTTTACCGTCCCTTTAATTTTGTGCAATTTCAGATAGATTTAAGTCGTTCTTTGAGGAGACTAAATCTGCATAGGATGTTTTGCAACAATAAGAAGTAGAATACAGTGTCTGTTCCAGGCAATCATGCCGTAGCAAGTGATAGATATAATTTTTTAAGGGGTGTTAAAGGGGATTTGCCAGGATGAAAGTTTCTTACCTCTCTCCTTAGCACAGGGAGAATGTCATTAATCACGCTGAGTCATGAAGGCTGCAGGGCTGAGAGGGAGGGGGTGAGTAAGGAGTGAGGAAGAAGGGAGAGTCTCAAAACTTAAGTGAAATAATAAACAGTACAACAGCGGATTCTCAATACAGCAAGACACAGCCTCAGACTGCACTTTCTACCCGGTGCCTTAAAAGCTCATTCATGTTCTTGTTCGCTAGGTACAGTGACAGTAATGGTCGGGCATCCTGGTCGGGGGGGCGCCATCTCCCTCTTGGTTTTTGTTTTTTGCACGCACAATTTTTGTAGTTCATTATATAATTTGGTAAAAAAAAAAAAAAAAAAAGATGACATCGGACATATGGAACCTATACAGTGAAAAACAGTGATTGACGAAAGTACAGGGCTGTGACACTCTGAGAGATGCTTGGAAAGGGGCATGGGAGGGGTGTGCGAGGGCCTCCTCGAGCTATACACTGATCTAATCTCATACCTTTGAGCTTACACATCTTGTGGAGGATTATGATAGGCTACCTTGAGAGGGAGGGGGGCTGAGGGAGGTTGCCCGGGTGAGGGGCGGCTGCCGAAGTATTCATAGTAATATGGCATAAGAAAGTATTGATAACTCCACCTCTGTCTCCAGTACATGGAAGACAGAATGGTAACAGGATTGCTAAAGTTAAGAGATGATTGCTACAAGACTATAACATATGGGGATTGGAGGCCCTTGTCTCTTGCGTATTCCTGAACCCGGTGTTCTAACAAGACAGGATAACTGAGAGCGGTGAAGGGGCAATTCCAGGCATCTCCCAGAGTAGCGGGAACTTTGGGCTGGTGCCTGCGGTCGTTGTTATCCCCTAGACAATGGTATCTTGCAGTGCATGTGAAACAGGGGATTGGGAATGTATTAAACGAAGAGATCTACTTTGTTAATACACAAGAAAAGGGCTTCTGTTACATTACATAGGGTAATTATTCATAGAACCCCTCCCTATGTCACAGTGCAAGTGTGTATATGCAATCGATGTAAAGGAGATGTCATCTAACAAGTGTTTCTAAAAGCTGTTTTTGTAATCTTTGTAATTTTTATGGTTTTGGAAAATCAATAAAAATGTATTTAAAAAAAAAAAAAAAAGCTCATTCATTTTGCCTGTCATCAGATAAGAAGTGTTTCACGCAAGCGCGGCCTGTCAGCTCCTTGGTCGTGTCTAGTGGAAGCTTTGAGGTAACTAAGGGGGATTGAGAAATACTGTAGCTCTCAGAGTCTTCACTTTTTTAAATAACATATATTTAGAAAAGTGATTGAATACCCATTTTGGAGGATCCCACGTAAACATTACATGGTGGCAAAACCCCTTGCATCTTTTAAATCCTTGCAGACCTGTTTAGACTTATCCAGCACAATACGCAGTAAATTAAGAGAATGTTGCAAATGTGCCTCCTTCCTTCTCTCCATAAACACCTTATCATCTCGATATTGAGATGCTTCTTTAAACATACGGAGGCCCCTTGGTGTACGTTCAGCCTACAAATACGAGTGCAGAGTATTATTAGTCCAGAAAAGTTTGACCTCCTTCTCAGATAAATTCATAACCCGATTTTCAAGAGATCTCGTACTCAACACCTTAATCTCATCAAAGGTGTTACATACTGAAAAGAACGTGTCTAAATCTCCCCGTCCCTCAATGAGTGCCTTAGTTTCACACAGAGAATCAGCTGCCTCCTTTTCAGTCTCCATGTTAGTAAGAAAATGCTTCAGCGTGCTCAGAGGTAACAGACAGTCTTTCAATCAATACAGGAAAATAGAAACAAACTGCTGCAGTTTGTTCAAAACATGTGCAGCGTCTCTGTGTTGATGCAATATTTCAGCTGTGGATAACAGCGGTGCTTAGTGATCACAAAGTCAGTACTTACATAGGCATAGGAGAAGAAGAATGTAATGATCCACGGCACGCACCAATCCTTTATCTATAAACGTTTAATTCAGCAACTCGTTACAGACATGGGAGGGGGATAACAGACGCGTCTTCACTCAGAATGACCAGGCAATGGCCGTTTCGCGCATTGACGCGGTTCTTCTAGGCCTCATGGGAGATCACAGACACACGTGTTTAAATCTACCCAGACTTGCCAATCAATAACAGACAAACACAGTGGCTGAATTAAAAGTTTACAGAAAAAGGATTGGTGAGTGCTGTGGATCATTACATTCTTCTTCTCCTATACCAAACTAAAAACCAACTTATCACTTAAAAACTCTAAAACTTAACGATATTAATTCTTAAACACCTTAAACAATTAAACAGAACAATACATATTGTGATACGCGGAAGAATGGAGAAGAGATATCTGCTACAAGATGGAGACAAAACACCACCTAGAGAGAAAAATGGATTCTTTAGGGAGACATCTCACCCTTTTCGCTAGCTTTATCCTTTTTTCTCATCCAGGTGTGTTCCGCTAGTTCCGTCTTCCACTTGTTGAGATCATCCGAGTCACGGCACCATTTGTTGGTGAAATCTTTCTAACAACCTCTCATTCGTCCAACGATCGGTTATAAAGACACAGTGAACACTGGGTTCTTAGTTCAAATCAGACAAGAGCAATTTATTCATCCATTACAGGCTTTTTTATATGGTCAGGTGAGCCTTGAATATGGGGTGGACTCACCCTCAACCAATCACAGATAAGCCAAAATCATGTGGGATATAAATTACAGACCAATCACAACATTTGACATATAGATAACGTCATTACTCATTAGAATATGCTGACAAGCTCTTCATAAATTGGCGATAACAAATTATTTTAATGATGAATCTTCTTTCCCCTCATCCCTACATTCAATGTTTGAATAAACTCATGTCAGGCCAGGCTGACCCATTACCTGAGGTCTGAGTAAAGTTGATGTGTGTCCTTTATCAAAGACCAGATCACATTGAATCAGTCAGCATGACTAGTGAAAATCATGTTTTTCTAAGTGAATTATATAGCTTGCTAATACATGTGAAGTCATGCATTAATTATCAATTTTATATTAATTTCTCATTAATTCCGTTTCAGCTGGTCCTTCCACCTTATCACCTAAGCAGCCAGTCAAGGACAACATATGACCCTAATGACCTGATGTGACAACAAATGACCCCTAGGACCTGCTGGGGCAACAAATGATCCCAAGGACCTGATGGAACAACAAATTATCCTAATGACCTGATAGGACAACAAATGACCCCAAGGACCTGATGGGACAACAAATGACCCAAAGGACCTGATGGGACAACAAATGACCTCAAGGACCTGATCGGACAACAAATTACCCCAAGGACCTGACGCGGCAACACATGACCCCAAGGACATGATGTGACAACAAATGACCCAAAGGACCTGATGGGACAACAAATGACCCAAAGGACTTGATTGGACAACAATTGACCCTAATGACCTGATGGACAGCTCTGAAATCTGAACCGAGTTTTTATACTATAAAATATGTTTACAACCGGAAAAAAAAATATTCCCAGAGTGGGGTTCAGCCGTCATCTGAGCTGTGCTCCAATTCCTTTCTTACTCCAGGGAACAGAAGATTATCTCCATTGTAAGTGTTAGATGTTTTCTATTTTTTAAACTTGTTTTTATTGCAAACTTCAATGCCATCCTCAAAGAGAAATGGACATCACATGAGATATTGTTTCCTGCATCTTGGCCACATGTTCGATAATACTTTTATAGGGAGTGGTTTTACTCTCCCAGGTCTCCTTCGCTCTGTAAGGTAAGCCCATGGGGTGCCAACCATATAATAACTCAAAGGGGGAGAACACGGTGGAGGCTTGGGGAACTTCCCTGGTACAAAACAACAAGGAGGGCATCAAAGGGCATTTTCCCAAAACCCCACCATCCCTCCCCCCCCCTTTTCTTAGTATAGCTTTTAAGGCTTTGTTAAAATTTCCACCAACCCGTTTGTTTGCAAGTATATACTGAGGTATGCAACGGGTTTTTTCTGGGATTGCAGAGCTCCTTCAAAAACCATGGTGTCCCTTTGGGAGCAGGATTAGTGTTTTACGAAATTTTTATAGACAAAATTGGAAAAACGGCCCCAGTTTTTTTTGTTTATCGGAATTTTTTGATCAAAGCGATAATTTAGGTTAAAATCTTGCAAACATCTTTTAAAATCGCGCCCTTTTCCCGGGGCTTCCTGTAATTTTGGGGGGGCCCGCAAATCAGCTTACAGAAAAAAGAGCAGGGGGGAGATGTTTGTGTCGACGTCATTTCCCGGGGGTGTGTATTTGGGTTTCGAAAGGTTTGGGAAAAAACAATGACCCCCGTTTTTTTCAAGAACAAACCCTTCCCGTTCATGAACAGTGTTTAAACCTCCCCTTAGCAGTGGACGTGCGCTCTGCCTGTGTCCAAACAGCTCAGCGAAAATTTTTCTATTTCTTAAAAGAGAAAAAGCTCAAATGTTTAGCTGTGATCCCTTTTCAAAAATTTTGTTGGATCAAAGAATTTTTAAAATTTTATGTAAATTAGGGTTTGAGAATTTTTAAAGGGCAAACTAAACCCCTAAAAAGTTCCCGGGGGGGGGGTGGAGAGGGGGGGGGGGTGGGGGGGGGGGGGGGGGGGGGTGGGCGAAAACAGACAATCTTAATTTAAAAGGGTTCGGGTATAGTTCCCCCAAGACTTTTGTGGACATTGCACTGCAATAGCTTTATTATTAAAGTTTTCTATTGAAATATTTTTTTGGGTATTGGGGGAGCCCGAATTATATTAGGTTTCCATCTTTTTTTGTAATTTCAGGTCCTTTGTTTTGGTGGGAAAAAATCCACTTTTATTATCAGTAAAACTTTCAGATAGGGGTTCTTTTTTAATTTTGCCCATTTCCCGCTTTGTTGATATTTTCCCCCTTTCGTTAAATTTTAAAATCCCAATTTGGTTTGTCACACAGGTTGATTGGTTTCCAAAAAATAAACCTTTTATTATCCGAAAAACATTTCAAAATACGTGTTTTTTTCCCCTTTTTGGGGCATACCCGCTTTTTTCATTAGGCACCTTGCACCTTTTAAAAATTAATTTTCAGCAAATTTTTTTAGTCAAACCCCACAGGGGAAATTTTAAAGGTTTCCAAAAATCCTTTTATTTCCGAATACATTTCAGATACGTGTTTTTTCACTTTTTTGGCCGGGAGAAAAACTTTGGGTTTTATAGAAGCTACTTTTCAGTTAAAAGTGAATACAGCTTTTTTTAAATCACCCAGGGGAATTTGAAAGGTGCCCCAAAATACCTTTTAAATCCGAAAACAAATTTTAGGGCCCGGTGTTTTTTTCCCCCTTTTTGGGCAGTCAAGCTTTGTTGATTTGATCTACTTTGCAGTTAAAAATTTTAAAACCAGCAACTTTGTATTTTTCACGGTTTAAGGTGCCCAAAAAAAAACCTTTTAAATTTTCCCGTTTTACATTTCAACTGGTTTTTTTTTTTTAAAAATTTTGGTTTAGTTAAGGGTTTGTTCATAGAGCTACTTTTTAGTTTTTAAAATTTTTTTACAGCAATTGAGAAGGTTCCCCCAGGTGAATTGATAGGTTTCCAAAAATATTTTTTTATTTCCCGGGAAAAACACTTCAGACAGGTGGTTTTTTTTTTATTTTGGGCAGTCTTTCTTTGTTCATAGGGTAATTTTTTAGTTAAATTTGAATTACAGCAATTTAAATAGTCACCAAAGGTGAATTGTTTTGGGGGCCCAAAAAATTCCCTTAATTAAAACCCGTAAACATTTCAGACAGGTGTTTTTTTTTAAATTTTTTGGGCATCAAACTTTTTTCATAAAACTACTTTGTAGTTAAAAATTTTAATACAGCAATTTAGTAGTCACCACAGGTGAAAATTGGGTAGGGGCCCAAAAAAAAACCTCCCTTTTATTTCCCCTATACAATTTTTGACCCGGTGTTTTTTTTTTACTTTTGGTCAAACTTTGTTTATTTGAGCCTTTCTTTGTAGTTAAATTTTAATTTAAACAATTTAAATATTAACCCCCAAAGGGGATTTGATAGGTGCCCCAAAAAAAAAACCCTTTTTTTTTCCCGTATAACCCTTTCCCGATAAATGTTTTTTTCCTTTTGGGGAGGGCCCCTTTTTTTGATTTGAGGGCCCCCTTTTCAGTTTTTAAATTTTAATCCAGCAATTTTTTTTTTGATTTGAAAGGGTTTTGAGAATGCGTAAAAATTTCCGTCCCTTTTAAAAAAAAAAGAAATTTCCCAAAACCCCCTTCCCTACCTTCTAAAAATTTTTAGAATTTTTTAAAAATGGAGGCGAAAATTTAGGTGGTAAGCGAGCAAAGAGGGGGGGGAGGACATGAGGTAGAGGTCAGAGAAAAAAGGGGTCCTACCAAAGGGGGGCGACAACCCGATGCCAGCGGATCTCGTTTGAGGACTGTCAAACCCCGTAACGCTGGGTCAGGGCCCTGTGAAAACTCAGTAACCCAAAAAAGCATCGCCAAACTTCCAAACAGTGGTTTTAAAAAGGGCCCCCCCCGGGGTTTCCGCAGTTTTTACCCCCTCGTCCTCCCCGTCAAAAGGCCCCCAAATGTCGTCATCGCTCATCCCGCATCCGGTTTTTCCAAACATGAAAACAGCCCAAATGTCAACTTGTGTACCCCCCCATGTGGAAAAAATCCAAATTTTTGAAAACCTCTTTGATGAAAAAAGCGGTTGGGGGCAGAAAAGGGATGTTAAAAAGAAACAAGAGGCCAAAGGGGGATGATTTTTCGCTTGACGCCCAGTTACTGATCCATAAGAGGAGGGAAGGGGCCGGAAAACAAAAACCGGGAAAAAAAATCCCGGGGCGGTTGGCAAACCCTTTGCGTCCCCTTGCTTGTACCCGCAGCTCCTATCAGAATGTCGGGACACGAATCACCTTGTTGATGAATGATGAGCATTGCGGATCCAAATTGGTCTTTTCAGCAAATTTGCTTGCGAGCCTTATCACGGACAGGAGGAAACAGGGGGGGTAGTGTCATACGCTCCCGCCTCAAAAAGGGAGGGGTGGGGTCGCCGAAGTCCTGTTTGTTTCCCCGCCACCCCGGGCCCGGGGAAACCCCGTCCCCCTTATCGCCGCAAAAAGGTCCAGGACCCTAAAACCGGGCCTTTTTGAGCAACCTCTGATACACCCAGCGATGAAAAATTGCCACTTGCTTAAACGCATAAGTAGGGGTAAAATCTTAGGGGTTAACCACCCCCAACAGTCTTACATCAGCAAATGCATGAGTTGAAATGGGGGCAACCTTAAAAAAAAAAGGCCCAACCGACCCGGCCCCCAAACCCAAAATGCCCACCCCCTCTGTCCCCCCTCCTCCTCCCCACCAAAAAAGCGTTCCTCAGCCCCCCATGTTCTCAAGTCATGATCAGGGATCGCCTCCCGCTTAGCCTCCACCTTTCGCCCAAGTACCATCAGCCCCTAGAGACCCATCCTACCCCTTCTCCTTCCCCAGTTTGACGACCTGCACGCCTTACAGCGCCAGTCTGCAGCCAGCCTTTGTCTTTGGGTTTGGGGGAGCAGAAAAAAAATTTTAACCCAAACCCATCCCAAACCCAAAAAGCCTGAATGGGGCATTGCCAGGCTTTTGGCCTTGGAAAGTTGCCTTTCCTCTGGTACCAGATGGGTTCCGCCCCGCCCGCCCTTGCCTGCCCCCCAACACAATCCGAGCACATTTTCTTTGCCCAAAAAGCCGTCCCTGCCCTGGCCACCAAGTGTCCCCTAAAAATTTTAAGCGCGTTGTCTTTATCTGTTCCGGGGAAAAATCCATCTGACCACCGACCATGGCAGAACACGGCCAAAGCCCTATATCTCTATGACAGCTCACTGGGTTAGCTGGGGGGATGTCTCTGGGGGGACGATGACTCTCAGGCTCGGGGCACCTCTTCAAAACCGCAGGGGGGTGCAGGGTTCTATCCCCCAAGAACCTCTGGTGGCATCACGTGCCCAGAGAAACCAGGCCGAGTTGAAATTAATCTGTCTTGGAGACCGTCCACACACAGGTCAGGAGCTGTGGACGGCTCTCCGCAACGAGACCAAGCGCTGTGGGTGCCAAGAACCTTGTCCAGGCAAGGTGGTGTGCGATAACGGGCAAAAATCTGCTGGCCCCCCCTTAAGATCGGTAGGCTGGAGCACACCCCTTGCCTGGCACATGTCATAAACCTTGTCGTCCAAAAAATTTCTAAAGAGCTACCCAGGTCTGGACTGCCTGCTGAGGAAGGCTCGAATCTAAGTTCGAACTTCCGCCGTTCGCACCCTGCTTCGTCCCGCCTGGCTGCGTTGCAGCGTCAGCTCGGCCCTCCCCGTCAAACCGTCTCATTGTTGACGTGGCAACACGCGGGAAATTTCCACCCTCCACATGCTCCAGCGATTGTGGCAGCAGCGCAATGCCATTACGCAGTACGAAGTGACACATGGCCTGACAAGCAGTGGTGCGGACCTCGGGGTTTGGAGCCACCGAGAGTGGAGGCAGGGGGAAAGAGCTCTGCCCCAATCCTTGCCAGTTTTGAAGAAGCCACCAAAATGGTCAGTGCGGACGATGCCCTTGTCAGCATGAGCATTGTGGTGACTTAGTTCTGGAACGATCGTTGGACACTCTGAAACAACAGGTCCCGCCAGCGACGGAGGAGGAGACGGACACAGATGCGGATACGGAGCTTTCTCTCCGTCGAAATCACAAGGCCCGACAGTTTCTCAATTTTATCGTCTTCATTAGCAGTGGTTCGTGGTCCAGGGCTAGTGCAAGGCAGGCGCATCAACTCTCAGGGTGCATATTTGAGGCAAGTCAGGGCTGTGTTGAAGCGGGTGCCGGAGGAAGCGGAGGAGGGGGAGGGGGGGAGGGGGTTTATTCTAGACCCCGACGTTACCGACGTCCCTGCCTTGGAACGAGGTTGGCGCGAATTTGAGGCGGAGGAGGAAGATGAGGAAGATCAGTTTGCTAGTTCCCCCCCCGACCCAGAGGCTTGGGAAATCAAGGCTCCATCTCTCACATGAGTGCTTGGTAGCTCTATTTCCTCCAACATGATCCTCGCATTAAAGGCCATCAAATGAACAACAGTTACTGGGGGGCCCACCCTCCTGGATCCCCGTTACAAAAAAACTCAGCACTTTCCTTCCACCCACCCAAATAGGGTAAAATGCAGGAAATGGAGACCTTGCTGATTGATCAACTGGGGGACATTCTGTTCGTCTGCTTCACGTTCCCCAAATGTCACGGTGGAACAACATCAGCAACGTGACAGCAGTAGAGTGCCAAGTAGCCGTAGCGGCAGCAGCAGGCAAGGTGGCAGAAGCCTAATGGGTGACCTCTGGCAATCTCACCAACGCATGCAATGCAGGCACACATCCAACACACCGAGGCCGGCTTAAGATCATGGTGCACGACTATCTGCGTCTCAACACCGATGTTTTTGTATGTGTTCCGGACCCAATAGACTTCTGGGTATCCAAAATGGACGAATGGCTCGAGCTCGCTCGCCACGCCATAGAGGTGTTGTCCTGCCCAGCAGCCAGCGTCATATCTGAGCGGACCTTCAGCACAGCTGGAGGAGTCATTAAAAGACAAACGCATCCGGCTTTCCACAGATAATGTGGATCATTTGATTTCTTCAAGATGAATCAGGCGTGGATCTCTGATGATGTTGTGGCTCCAATTGCCGAGGTCCCCCGATTAGTTGCCGGTCTACTTCAAATTCCTCTTAAAACAGAATTGGTCCTCTTGAAAATTATCATTTCTTAATGCAATTTTTATTTTTTTTTTCCGAACAGTTCATTTTGCTGGATTTGCTGTGAGGAGACTGTAAAAGACAGCAAGGTTTCATGACAACACCGTATTCCATTTACTCCTTTATCTTTAGAAGTTTTCGGGATTGTCAATGGTTTTGAGGTCATGTTGCTGTGAGATTCAGCTAAATTATGGTCCTTTGGAACAGAAATGTGGCTTTTAAGTGGCATTTCTCCCCCACAATTTTAACAGTGGCTGAGAAGTCATTTTTATAATATTTTGGGTTTATGCTGCTTTGAAATGCAGCAATACTACAAGGTCCAAATTTTAAAAATTTTTGTTTTAACAGGGAATTTGTTCTTCACAATTGTCAAAAGTGACTCAAGGGTCATGTTTTGAATTTTTGGGGCATTTTGCTGTGGACATGCAGCTATACTACAGGGCCTATTGTAAAAAAATGTTGTTTCTAAACAGACATTTGTTCTTCACAATTGTCCAAAGTAGCTCAAGGTCATGCGTTGAATTTTGGGGGCATTTTTTGCTGTGACATGTGCAGTATTACTAGGGTCCTATTATAAAAAATGTTGTTTCTAACAGACATTTGTTCTTTACAATTGTCCAAAATGGGTCAAGGGTCATGCTTTTAATTTTTGGGGTCATTTTTTTTGTGACATGCAGCTATACTAACAGTTTCCCATTTTTAAAAAAATGTTGTTTCTAACAGACATTTTTTCTTCACAATTGTCAAAAGTGGCTTTATGGGTGATGGTGCTGTCAGAAACAGGAATAGGTAGGACACTGTTAAAAGGACACAATATTTGCAAAATGACTTGTTTTTGCAAGATCTTTAACATAGCTAGCAATTCCTGTAGTGAGACCCAAACCCATTTAATACAGTTAAAAAAGAGAAACAAAGACATGGTGGGATTCCATCCTATTTTAAAAATGTGTTTTCTAGAATTAAACTACTAAAAAACTTGCATGTACAAAATAGCTGGTAAAAAAATTCCTCTGAATTGTACAAGGGAGGTACAGGAAGACTAGACCAGATGTAGGTTATTCAGAGGACATGGAGTATGGAGCACAGACAGAGAACAAAGAACAGAGACAATTTCCTCCAGCACGTTGAGTAAAATGAGAAAAAGAATGCCAAGAAAAAGGGCACCTGGGTGGAACAGGAGCGTTAACCACCAGTATTTCCAAGTGAAGCTCAATTGGTCCGCACTCATACGGAGGGGCAGGCACTACCTAGGACAGGGACAGTATATGTCCAGTGAAACTAAAATGGTGGTTGAAAGACTCCTTATTCCGGCACTTTTTAATCTGGGGGTCATGCAGGTTTGGGGCTCATGCTGTAGCCCAGGACAGGTATAGTCAATGTCCAGTTCAACTAAAATGGTGGTTGAAAGACTCCTTTTTTCGGCACTTTTTAAATCTGGGGGTCATGCAGGTTTGGGGCTCATGCTGCGTTCCAGGACAGGGATATTCAATGTCCAGTTCAAGTAAAATGATGGTTCAAATCATACTGCCTTCTGGCACTTTTTAACGTGTGGGTGATGTAGGTTTAAGGGTCATGCTGTGGTACAAGGCAGGGATAGTGAATGGTCTGTGAGTTTTTTTCTGTGACTTTTATAACCTAAGTGTGTTACCTAAGATGTAGCATGTATCCATTTGACTGTTGTGGATGTTTATTCCAGCTTCTCCAGCCCTGTTTGGGTGTAAGAATGAAGGTGTTGTTGCTCTCCCATAGACTTTAATGGTCATCGGTGATAATCTATCATCGACCATCGAATATCTTGTCAATAATTGCCGACTATCGACCGATGACGATAGTCAACGTAATCGCTCAACACTAGTCAGAACCTCAAATTTCCTTTCAAAATTCTCTTTCAGAAAATGAGTTCCTTGTAGAAATCTAAAGTGATCAGACAATGGAATTGTATATTTCTCAACCAATTGGTGGAAAGGGATTAATTCCAGACCATGGTAGAGGTCCTCAGTGGAAGCAATGCCTAATGTCACCCATTGAGTCAAATATGAGGGATACTTCTGGACAAAGATAGAAGAGGGATGAAAAGTGATGAAGAAGAGATCATAGGGAAGTTAGTAGGTGCTAGCTCTCTACAGTATCGGAGTGTGACTGGCACAGGAGGTGAGCCACCAGTGGCCAAGGGTTAACAACACAGGACCAGAGAGAGGGAAGGCTGTGAAGAGCAGGCTCTATGAAGGCCCACAATTTGTCATTTGTTGGTGCTCTCCATGCACTAATATGGTCTAAGACAGTCATATGATATGATCTCAAATTAGGCAAGGCTAGACCCTGCAGATTCATCTTCCTTATCATGAGAGAGGAGACCAGTCCTGGCCTTTTTGATGGCAAAAGGAATGGTCATTTTGGTGATGGAAAGTCCTCAAAATTTGCCTAATAAGAATAGGAGAAGTTCTGAAAAAATATAACACTTTAGGCAACATAATTCTCCTGTATAATCCTATTCTGCCTGGCCCGGAATTGTCGACTCGGGATATTCTGTCAAGTTCATGTTGGAGGGAATTTAGTAGGGGAGGAAAGTTAGTTTTGATGTAAAATAGCAGAGGTTTGGAAGGCTAAGTCTCCTGTAGGTTAGAAGGAAGATTCAGCCCCAATATCATTGACTAAGAAAGATTAATTTTATAGGAGAGATTTTTTTTTATTAGAAAACTATTGTTCCAAATGGTCTGAACTGGGACATCACATTGTTGAATATTCTTGAATAAATTGTAAAGTAATTTTAGACAAACATTTCTTTATCTTGTGTTTACATTTGGTTATTTTTTTTTTGTATTTGTTTAATAAACATTGATTATTTTAGTGCCAATTACCCCCAATTACTTAGACCCCTGTTTTATTGATTTCTGGGGCTTATTTTGGGGCTAATCACATTTTTGGTATCACTGACCTAAAATCGTGACGTTCTGAAATGCCCAAAACTTTCTCCCTACATGATTCATATGTCTCACTGTATCACTGGCATTAGTGTCCCCGGCCCGGGGGGTTAGATATTATCTCCTGCTTGTTGTGCTGTGCTAGTATCATGTGAGTTAGAGGGCCCCCCCGGGTGGGGTGTTAAGGGAAAACCCCCTCACTTTTGGGGCGTGCAGATCATGGGATTAGAGCGTCCCGGCGCGGTTTTAGGGTAATACTCCCGCTTGTGTGTGCGTGCTAAATCATGTGGGGTTAGAGCGCCCCCGGCTGGGGTGTTAGGTAAACCCTTCATTGGGTTTTTCTGGTAGTATCATTGGGGTTGAGGTCCCCGCAGGGGGGTTTTAGAAAAATTCCTGATTGTTTGTGCGTCTAGATCATGTGGGGGTTTTAGAGGCCCCCGGCTGGGGTTATAATATCTCCTGCATTGGGTGTGCTGTCAGTATCATTGGGGTTAGAGCCCCCCGGCTGGGTGTTAGGTAATATCCCTGCTTGTGTGTGCGTCTAGTTCATGTGGGTTAGAGGCCCCCGGGTGGGTGTTGGTTTTAAAAATTCCTGCATTGTTGTGCTGTGTAGATCATGTGGGGTTAAGCGCCCCCGGCTGGGATGTTAGGTATTATCTCCTGCACTGTGTGTGCTGTCTTGTATACTGGGGGTTAGAGCGCCCCCCGGGGGGGTGGTAGGTTTTTATCTTGCACTGGGTGCTTGCTAGTATCAGTGGAGTTAAGCGCCCCCCGGCCCAGGTGTTAGGAATTTTCTCCTGCACTTGTGCTGTGCATATCATGGGAGTTTTGAGCACCCCAAAATGGGTTTAGGTAAAATCTTGCACTGTTGCGTGCAGTATCATGTGGAGTTAGAGCGCCCCCGGGTTGGGGGGTTAGGTAAAACTCTGCATTTGTTTGCTGGCTATATCATTGGAGTTAGAGTCCCCAGGGAGGGGGTGTTAGGTAATATCTCCCGCACTTGTGTGCTGGCTAGATATGTGGAGTTAGGGCCCCCGGCCTGGGGTGTTTGTATTTTTCTCCTGCACTGTGTGTGCTGTGCTAGATCATGTAGTTTTAAACGCCCCCCGGGCCCAGGTGTTAGGTATTATCTCCTGCACGTGTGCTGTGCCCAGTATCTGGGATTAGACACCCAAAAATGGGTGTTAGGTAATTCTCCCGCATTGGGTTGGTGCTGTGCTAGTATCATTTGGGGTTTTAAACCCTCCCCGGGAGGGGTGTTGGTAATTCTCCTGCATGTGTGTGTGTGCTAGTTCAGTGGGGGTTAGAGCCCCCTCTGGGGGTTTTTATAATATCTCCTGCATTGTGTGGGCGCGCTAGTATCATGTGGAGTTAGAGGGCCCCCCGGGGGGGTTTGGTTAGGTAATATCCCGCACGTGTGCTTGTAAATATCATTGGATTAAGCCCCCCGCCGGGGGGTTTGGTAATATCCCTGCACTGTGTGGGGTGTGCTAGTATATGTGGAGTTAAAAAGCGCCCCCCGGGTGGGGGGTTAGGTAATATCTCCTGCACTGTGTGTGCTGGCTAGTAATCATGTGGAGTTAAAAGCGCCCCCGGGTGGGGTGTGAGGTAAAATCTCCTGCATTGTGTGTGCTGTGCAAATATCATGTGAGTTAGAGGCCCCCCCGGTGGGTGTTAGGTAATATCTCCTGCATTGTGTGTGTCGCGCTAGATCATGTGGATTAGACCCCCCGGCTGGGGTTAGGTAAAAATCCTGCACTGTGTGTGCTGTGCTAGTACATGTGGATTAGAGCCCCCCCCCTGGGGTTTAGGTAATATCTCCTGCACTGTGTGCTGTGCTAGTATCATGTGGAGTTAAGGCCCCCGGCCGGGGTGTTAGTATATCCCGCACTGTGTTGCTGTGCTAGTATCATTGGAGTTAGAGCGCCCCCTGGCTGGGTGTTAGGTAATATCTCCGCACTGTGTGTGCTTGGCTAGTATCAAGTGGGGTTAGAGCGCCCCCGGGGGTGTTGGGAATACCCTGCATTTTGTGTGCTGTCTAGACATTTGGGGGTCGGCCCCCCGGGTGGGGTTGTTAGGTAATATCTCCTCATTGTTTGTGCTGTGCTAGATCATGTGGGGTTAAGCCCCCAGGCCGGGGGTTTTTGGGAATTTTCCCTGCATTGTGTTACTGTCTTCTTTTTGCTCTTGTGAATTTTTTTTCCACCTGGTTATTTCTGGAGTCTAGAATCTGTTTCTAACAGGGAGACATTTACTGCAATTCACCAATACAGACTCTATCGCCCTAACAAGGACTGAATTAATGTGGACAGAAATTTAAAAAAAAGGCGCGCTATATTTATTATACGCATTTATTATAGCGATGTCAGTTACATTAGTAATGTGGTCGTGTTGGTGAATTATCCCGTATGTGAATTATTACCTTTTGTTGTTTGGACTTGCGCTACCCCGAAGACCTAATCTGCTTGTGTTTTTGTACTTGTTGAGAACTTTAAAATATGAATGTGCCTAATTTGGTAAAGACTTTGAAGCGGATCGGGGTTTCCATGGGTGTTAGCTGCTAATCACCATCCCGTGCTGTTTAACCCCTTAGACGCCACAGCAAAGATAGCTGCAGCATCTAAAGCAATGGGTAACAGTAAAGCGCACTGTCCCTCACTCCGATCGGAGCCCCTGCATTGTGAAGGCTTCCCTCACCGCCATATTTTCTTCACCCAGGCAGGAAGTAGTAAAACTGCCATCTTTGTACACCCTAATGTATTGTATTACATTGCATTAGGTTCTATAACTGAATGCACCCCCTAGTGGTGAAGCGCCCTAGAGGAACTCAAAGTCACAGCAAAAAAAAAAAGATTTAAAGTGTAAAAAAAAATAAAAACATATTAAAAAGTTCCAATCCCCCCTTTGCCATTTTGCAAATTAAAAAAATAAAATAAAGTTTTTTTGTTTTTTGGTGTCCCCCGGGCTTTCAAAAAAAAACCGATCTTTTAAAGTTTTAACATCATTTATACTGGGCTGAACGGGGAGACAAAAAACAATTTCCTAACCCAAAAATTTGGCGTTTTTTGGGTTAAAATTTCATGTCCACTAAAAATTTGAATAAATTTAATCAAAAAAGTCGCATTAATTCCATACTGGGAGCAATGAAAAGCGAAAAAAAGTGCCCCCTACTCAGTTATAAAGGCGTTTGTGTCCCCCTTATCGTTATCGATTTCGATTTTCAAACTTTTTTACTGACGATATTTCGATAATAATTATCCCCAATAAACCTTTTAAACCCCTAGGGAAAAGGAAAAAAAACCTTAAATTCATAAAACCCAAAAACAGGGCGGGAAAGAATGGGAATAACATCCAAACAGTAAATGGATACTTTGTACATCTTAGGCAACAAAACTTAGGTTTTAAAAAAAGCCCACAGAAAAAAAAGTCACACACCTTTCACTACCCCTGCCTGTACCACTGCATAAACCCTTAAACCTCCCATGCCCCAAAAATTTTAAAAAAGGGGCCAGAAGGCATTATTTTTTAAACCACCATTTTATTGAACGGAAAAATTGACTATTTTTTCCCCGGGGCCCACAGCATGCCCCAAAAACCCCACATGCCCCCACAGATTAAAAAGTGCCCGAAAAAAAGGCGTAATTTACTAGGAAAATATGTATAACACAAATATTCAAAAAAATTTAAACTTTTTGCCCCAAACTAAAACCCCAGGGACGGGCAATAAGAGTTTTTAAAAAATTTTTAATATGGTTTAAATTTAGGCAGCCTTCCCACTAAACAACAGGCCCCGTTTACTAGGAATAGTATAACCAACAGGCGTAAAACCCGAGCTTTTTGCGCCAAACAAAACGCAAAACTTTTCAGTAAAACATTTAAAATTTAAAAAGGGAAAAATTTAAAACCCGGGTTTTTGGGGGAAACACTAAACACGCAGTGGATTGCAAAAAAATTGAAAACCCCGGGGAAAATTTTTTAAACTCTAGAAAGGGGTTTGGCAAAACCAAAAAAGTGGAAAAAAAACAATTATTTTTAAAATTGAAGACCCACAGAACACATGGAGCTGAAAAAATTATCACTTCATTTGGGAAAACCTCTCCCTGCTGCTCCCGCCCCCCCCCAAAACCACCCCCACCACCCCGCAGCCCCATGGTTTACACACCCCATAGTATCTTTAAAAAAATTTTTCTCTAACAAAATAAAAGTACAATTCTTTAATTTTAACTCTATTCAAAGCTGAAGGGGGGGTTTGGTTTCATTTTTAAAGAAGAGATTTTAAAGGCTGTTAGAACAGCTTTGGGTTTTTTAAAACGCGAGAGAAAACCCCCCCCTGCTTTTAAGTGGCTTTGACAGAAAATGAGTTTAAACGGGAAAATGCGGGCCGATAGAAAAAAGGGGGTCACGGGTTTTTTGGGGCACCCAAGGGAACCCAAATACACCACAAAGTGGTAAACGTTGTACATCCCCCCTTCCCCCCCCTCTATCCTCGGAGTGTTTGGCTGGCCGCCAAAAGACGGAAACTCTGAAAATTTTTAGAAATAATTATCTGTAAGATTGTCCCCAAAAAATTATGCGTGCCCCGGAAATTTTCCGAAAAAAGCCAAAAAAATCGTCCCAATTTTCCCAAATTTTGCCCGTTTAATACGCTCAGGCCCAACTCACATCCATAGGAAATTAAAAAAAAAAAAAAATTTTGAAAACTTTTAACCATTTTTGGTATTGTCAGATTCTATAAACCCTGAAAGAACACAGAAAACAAACCATTTATTCCAAAAATTTGAAAAAACCAAAAAAGCAAGACTGCTGCAAACATGGTCCCAAGTACATTTTTTTTCCACATTTTGGCCCCATTTTAAATTTTTTTGGGGTTTTTCCCATTTTTATTGTATGGAATGGAAAAAACATTTTTGGGAAAGAACATTTTTGTCACAAAAAAAAAACCCTCATATGCCCTATGGGTGGCTTCATCAAAAGGTTTTTAAATAATAAACTTTTTCCCCACATCTGTGGGGACTTTTTTAGGGAAAAATTCCACTTTCTCTCCTGTGTAATTCTACTGTTCTCTTAGATGTGAAATTGACTGAAAAAAAAAATTCCCCTTTTTCAAAACATGAATAGGGCTTCTCTCCTGTGGAATTCCTCAGTGTAAAAAATTTGTTTTTCTTTGTAAAAGATTTCCCCCATTCTAAACTTTGGAAAAGGCTTCCCCTTTTGGGGGTTTGAATTCTTCTGTTGCAAATTAGTTTTGATGTTTTTGGAAAATTTTTCCCCACTTTTAAAATAAATAAGGGCTTTTTTCCCCTTTTTGTAAAAATCTCTCTTTGTGTAACAAGATTTGATTTCTTTGAAAAAAGATTTCCCCCTTTCTGAACATAAAAAGGCTTCTCTCTTGTGTGAATTCTTTTTGGTGCAAATTAGATTTGATGTTTTTTGTAAAAGTTTTCCCCAAACATTCTAAAACATGAAAAAGGGCTTCCCATGTTTAACCAACTTGTTTTTCTCTTTTAAAAGTTTCCCCCCACTTTTCTGAAAAAGGGAAAAAGGTTTCTCCCCTGTGTGAATTTCTCATGTGCAATTAAAATTTGTTTTCTTTGAAAATTTTTTTCCCCCACATTCTAAAAACAGGAATTCGGCTTCTTTTCCTGTATGAGTTCTCTTGTGTATAACAAGACTGTTTTTAACTGAAAAAGTTTTCCCCATTCTAAACTTGAAAAAGGATTTCCCCGGGTGGGGAATTCTCAAATTTTTTCAATTAAAAATTTGATTTTTGAAAAACTTTTCCCCACATTCTGAACATAAAAAGGGTTTTTCACCCCTTTTGTAAATTCTCTCATGTGTAACAAAAATTTGATTTCTTTTTAAAAGTTTTCCCCACATTCGGGAACTTGAGAACGGTTTCTCCCGTGGAATTCTCTTTTGTGAAAACCAACTTGATTTCTCTGTAAAAGATTTCCCAAAATTCGGAACATGAGAAAGGCTTTTCTCTGCCGTGAATTCCCCAAAATGTACAATTTGTTTTGATTTTTTTTTGAAAAAGGTTTTCCCCACATTCTGAACAGGGAATTTTGGGGCTTTCCCTGTGTGCCCTTCTTCTGTAAATTAAAAAATTTTTGAGCGGTTTGTAAAATTTTGGGCCAAAATTGGGCCCCACAGGGGAAAGTTTTTTTCCCCTCTTTTTGTCCTATACTCGTGGTAACCATCTGTGGGTCAGCAGAAGGTTCCTCATGATTGGGGGGAGTATTCGACAGGTCTGTACTCCGTCGTCCTGGATGTACATTCAGGGTAGTAGGGTTTTCACCTGATGAGGGCTGTGTGTTTATCTTCTTCTCTTTAAAATTTTTAGTGAATATGCATTTTCCTTCAGAGATTTTAAAGGAAATTTTTTTTTCTGTTAAAAATTAAAAATATTTTTTAATAAATTTTTTAAATTTTAAAACCACAAAACAAAAACTTTTTAAAAAACTTTCTTTTTTGGGGTGCGAAAACTCCTGCATTTTTTTAATATGTTTTTTTTTGGCCCAAACCCGGGATGGACCCAGCAACCACTTATTTTGACCAATTCCTACTTCTGTTGCCCCTAGCTCATGCAGGAACCCCCTGGGGGTGCGCTGGCTTGCGGGTTTATGTAAAGGTTGTGATAGCGGGTTGCAAACAAAATCCCTCATTTTTTTTAAATGACTAAAAGGGGTGTTTTGGGAGGGGTTTGTTAAAAGTGTTGATTATTAAAATTTTACAAATTGGATTTTTGGCGGCTGCGTGGTAAAAGAAAAATAATGATTTGGAGAAATACAATTTTGGACATTTCCGAGCGCCACACGCCATTGAGGTTAAACCATGGGGCTTTTAAGGTGATGAGAGCAAGAGACATATTACATAGGAGCAGCTCACCTCCAAAAGACCCATGGGGTACCCAAAATTGGGGGCTAACACAAAACCAAACACTTCAACCCGGGGGGACCATTGGGGCAGACTAGTTACAGTATCCTGCTAACCCTACTGTGTCCGGGACCCCGGGAGACGGGTGCACTGCAAACCTTTTTTGCTAAAACCCCAAATTTTGTAAAGGGACCCCCGGGGAAAAAACAGGATTTTCACTTTAAACCCCTGCTAACCCTACTTTTAAGGACCCCCGGGGAAGGGGGGATGTCATTGCACCTCTGCTAACTCTAGTGTGTATAGGGCCCGGAGCCGACGCATGTCACTGTACCTCTACTAACCCTACTGCATATGGGGCATCGGAGCAAACTGATGTCACTGCACTTTGATAAAAACCCCACTGGGAAAAAGGGGGCCCCTAAAAGAATGGGTGTCAAAACCCCACCTTGTAACCAAGCTTTAAAACAGCAGGAAAACTTCCCCTTTTTCCCCGTCCGTATCGGAAATTTATTCCCGCTGATTGGCAAAAGGGTTGT
>JAODAL010030328.1:0-50120 GCA_025379985.1 Phyllomedusa bahiana | reverse complement strand
CATCCAGACGGCAAGTAACATTTACTCATCGGGTTCTCCCAAGAATATTTCATGTGGGTTTTAGGAGGTTGTTTTTTCCCGTCGGATTCCACATCAAAAAACGAGTCCCATTCAGCTATATGGGTTTTGGACGCAGACCTGACATACAAGTGTTTTGGACACATTTTAGGATGTGAAATCTGACAGAAGGATGAATGTGTTCTTTGTTTTTGTTTTTTTTTTACTCTAAAAAAAAAAAAAAAAAAAAAAAAAACAACACAACAACCAAGAAAATAAGTGTTATATGAACAACAATGTTTATTTTGTATTGAGGTCAATGGGGAAGGTTTTGATGCTAAAACTTAATAAACAGCCCTAAAAAGACCCCATATTGAAAACTACATCCCTTAAGGAATATATCCAGGGGTGTAGGGAGTATATTAACCCCACAGGTGTTCCACAACATTTCAAAAAAAATTTTTACATTTTTTCCACAACAATCTGTAATGTTAGCTGAAAATGTTTCATTTTTACAAGAAATCCTGAAAAAAAATAAAAAAGCACCCCAAAAATTGTTACGCAATTTCTTCCAAGTTCGGCAATACCCTTTATGCTGGTATAAACTGCTGTTTGGGCGCATGGCAGGGCGTATAAGGGAGGGAGCACTATTTGGCTTTTGGAATGCAGATTTTGGTGGGTGCCATGTTGCATTTGCAAAGCCCCAAAACTACCAGAACAGGTGAAACTTCCAGAAGTCACCCCATCATGGATCTCATCTGGGGACATATTGTGCATTTTGGGCGCACAGGTGTTCCACAGTTTTTGGGGGTTTTTTAGCACTGGACCATGAAAATGGGGGGTAGGGTGGGGGGAGGTGGAAAACGCAGTTCCGCCATTGTTTTTTGGGCTTCATTTTTGGTACGTGACGTGATAATTTTACTATGCGGGTCAATACAATTACTATGATATGAAATTTATATAGTTTATGTTTTATTACTTTTACACAATAGAAATGAGTTTATAAAAAAAAAAATAATAAATTTATGTTGTCATAGTCCAATAGCCATAACTTTATTTTTTCTGTATATGGAGCTAATTAAGGGCTTATTTTTTGTGGGATGAGTAGATATTTATCTTAGTATCATTTTGGGGTTCATATGACGCTTTGATTGCTTTATATCAAGGTTTTTGTAAGACATTTTGAACAAAATACAGCAATCCTGGTAGTGTTTTCTATTGTTTTTTTACAGCGGTCACCATGCGGTATAAAATTACATGCTAGCTTAACTCAGCAGGATGATTATAGCGATACCCAATTTGCATTTTATTATGTTTTACTGCTTTTGGCGCTATATAAATAAAGATTATTATTATTATTATTATTTACACAATAAAAACTCTTTTATCCAAGAAGGCAGGGCTGTGGAGTCGGAGCCCATTTTGCAGGAGTCGGGAGTCGTTATAAAATTGACAGACTCCCAAAATATATAATAAATTGGTAGAGTTAGTTCAATGAGACAAGAGCAGGAGGAATTGGGTCTTACCAATGCTACTGCTCCCATATCTTCAGCCTCATCAAATGAGGAGTTTAATTGTGAAAAGTATTTGGTTGACATGAAGCAGGGGATAAGATTCCGCTCCCATAGCAAACAAATTGACTATATTTCAGCTAAATTTTTCACATGCTTTCAAAGAAGTAGAAGAGTTCAACAAAGCGGACTGTACCTGAGGCAATTCTTTTATACCCTGAAATTGTAACAGATGTTGTCCCTGTGATCACCGCTTTGCCACCAAACCAAGTTAGTGTGAAGAGGCCATTCTCTAGCCTGGAAATAATGAGGTCAGATCTGAGGTCATCTATGAAGGATCTGATGGAGGCAATACTATTTCTGAGAACAAATTCATAGGCTCCACAAATGTTATTCAGGGCGGTTTGTTCCCACTTACTTATTGCATACTAAGTGTTCTAAAATCGTATCCAATAAATATATTTTACACCGACAAGCAAAGGGGTAACAATATTTTGAACTAGTGACTTTCATGCTCCATATTTCACCATCCACTACAGCATTAAACATGAGACTCCCATCATTTTATAGACAATCATCTTGGCTGTCTCATACAGAACTTTGACCTATAACTATTTAGCATATGCTTGGTACTGCAGATTCTTGTCATGTGACTGCATTGTTACTGTTTTGCTCCCGGTGGTGGAACAATCTTTTTCTTCCTATTACTACAAATTACAACCTGTTCTCACATTACAGTGGGAAAAAAAAAAGCATTCAGCCACCACTTAAAAAGATGAGAGGGCCTGTAATTGACATCCTAAGTAGACCTCAACTATGAGAGTCAAAATGATAAAACAAATCCAGAAAATCACATTGTCAGATTTGTAAAGAAATTATTTTCAAATTATTGTGGAAAATAAGTAAGTATATGGTCACCTCGCTCTCACATACCTGTAACAACTTCTTTAAGAGGCTCCTCTGTCCACCACTCATTACCTGTAGTAATGGCAGCTGTTTAAACTTGTTATCAGTATAAAAGACACCTGTCCACAAGCTCAAACAGTCACAGTCCAAACTCCACTATGGTGAAGACCAAAGAGCCGTCAAAGGACACCAGAAACAAAATTTTAGCCCTGCACCAGGCTGGGAAGACTGAATCTGCAATAGGCAAGCAGTTTAGTGTGAAGAAATAAACGGTGGGAGCAATAATTAGAAAATGGAAGACATACAAGACCACTGATAATCTCCCTCGATCTGAGGCTCCAAGCAAGATCTCACCCAGTGGGGTCCAAATGATCACAAGAATGGTGAGCAAAAATCCATAAGCAAGGAGGGGACCTAGTGAATGACCTGTAGAGAGCTGTGACCAACATAACAAAGTCTACCATCAGTAGCACACTACGCTGCCAGGGACTCAGATCTTGCAGTGCCAGACGTGTCCCTCTACTTAAGCCAGTACATATTCGGGCCCATCTGAAGTATGCTAGAGAGCATTTGGATGATCCAGAAGAGTATTGGGAGAATGTCATATGGTCGGATGAAACCAAAGTAGAACTGTTTGGTAGAAACACAACTCGTCGTGTTTGGAGTAGAGAGAATGCTGAGTTGCATCCAAAGAACACCATACCTACTGCGAAGCACGGAGGTGGCAACATCATGCTTTGAGGCTGTTTCTCTGTAAAGGGACCAGGATGACTGATCTGTGTACATGAAAGAATGAATAGGGCCATATATCATGAAATTTTGAGTGCAAACCTCCTTCCATCAGCAAGGACATTGAAGATGAAATCTGGCTGGGTCTTTCAGCATGACAATGATCCCAAGCACACCCTCAGGGCAACGAAGGCGTGGCTTCATAAGAAGCATTTCAAGGTCCTGGAGTGGCCTAGCCAGTCTCCAGATCTCAACCCCATAGAAAACCTCTGGAGGGAGTTGAAAGACTCGTGTTGCCCAGCGACAGCCCCAAGACATCACTGCTCTAGAGGAGATCTGCATGGAGGAATGGGCCAGCATACCAGCAACAGTGTGTGCCAACCTTGTAAAGACTTACAGAAAACGTTTGACCTCTATCATTGCCAACAAAGGATATATAACAAAGCATTGAGATGAACTTTTGTTATTGACCAAGTACTAATTTTCCACCATAATTTGCAAATAAATTCTTTCCAAATCAGACAATGTGATTTTCTGGATTTGTTTCTCATTTTGTCTCTCATAGTTGAGGTCTACCTACGATATCAATTACAGGCCTCTCTCATCTTTTTAAATGGGAGAACTTGCACAATTGGTGGCTGACTAAATAATTTTTTTCCCACTGTACCTAATAGCTCAGTGTGTTATTATGCTGATTCCCAAGCGAAAGGTCACTGGTTCGAATCGAGGATCAGCCATGAAAAAGATTTCCCAAGAAAAGAGAAACGGCATCATCCAGCTCATCGGTGATGAAAATTGCCAAACTGCATCATATGAGGCCATAACCGCTGGAAGAATATGAAATGAAGTCCATCCATCCATTCCAAAGCCAAGAGATGGACATCCAGGCAAAATATCAGAGTCAATAAGTCGGTTCATCACATGGTCTATCAGTTCTAACGCGACACACACAGCAGTGGAGGAGGCTCGTAAGCTTTGTCAGAGTAAGATTACAGATGTGTAATGCGTGTCACATGGTGCTTGCATGGACAAGTCTGGAAGATGACCCGAAAAAAGGTGAAGAAGTCGCAGCTTCAATCTCGTCATAAGAAGCGTTGGCTCGAGTTTGCAAAAAAGTATGAAAAATGGAAGATTGGAAACGGGTGATTTGGAGCAATGAGATGGAAGTCAATAGACCAAGCTCTGATGGGTGCCAAAGAGTCTGGAAGAACGGGGATAATGGATCGAGAAATTGATGAAACTGTCAAGTTCGGTGGAGGAAGCCTGATGATATGGGGTTGTTTTACAGCCAAAGATGTTGGATACTTAACTAGGATTGATGGTGATCTCAATGCTGATCTATATGCGGGTGTCCTACAAGATGAGTTATTTTATATATTCCAGTACTATGGGCATGATAAGGATGACAGTGTTCCAGCAGGACAACGACCTGAAGTATACATCAAGGTTAGAGAAGGAATGGTTCAATGACAATGAAGTAGAGTTGATGTATTGGCCTCCACAGTCCCCAATCGAACACTTGTGGGTAGAGTGGAAGAAAAAGCTGTATTTGTACCAAAGTCAAGTATGCACCAACATGGGGAACGTGTAAAAGAGACCTGAGATCAGATTTTGGTCAAGACATGCTTGAATCTGATCCAGAGCCCAGAAGGATTCAGGCAGTATTGAAAGCCAAAGGTGGATTTACCCAAATCTAACAAAATAATAAAAATTCATATTTTGATTTTTGGGAGCAAAACAGTAACAATGCAGTTACATGACAAGAATCTGCAGAACTAAGCAGATGCTAAATACTAAATAATGTATGTATAAGGTAGGTAAGAGGATTGTCTATGAAATTATGGTAGTCTCATGTTCAAAGCTGTAGTGGATGGTAAGATATGCAGCTTGGAAATCAAAAGTTCAAAAGATTGTCATAATTTTGTGTGTCAGTGTAAGTTCTACCTAAATAGCTTTATTATTGTATCATAAGGTGATAAAAAGCCTGATGTTACCATTTTACTACAGTAAAGTTATCACTTAAACATGCGCCATCTATGAGGGAGTCAGAGTCAGGGAAATTGAAGAGCTTTGGCGTACCGACTCCACAGCCCTGCAAAAAGGAAAACATGTTTTTGCATCACCATAATCTGAGAGTCATAACTTTATTTTTCTATCTAAGGAGCTGTGTAGTGGCTTGTTTTTTGAAGGACGAGTTGACATTTTTATTGGTTTCATTATTGGGAGACAAGACTTTTTGATGGCTTATAAATCCGCTTTTTGGAAGCCAGAGTGAAGAAAATACTGCAATCCTAATGGTGTTTTATTTTTATTTTTAACAGCATTCACTGTGCGATATACATGACCAATTAATTTTACTCCGTGGGTCGATACGGTTATGGCGAAACCCAATTTATATATTTTTTTTATGTTGCAGTGCTGTAAAAAAAAAAAAAAAAAAGTGTTTTTATTGTGTAAAACAATATTTATGAATCGCTATCTAATAGCCATAAATTTTTGATTTTTCCATATACAGAGCTGTGTAAGGGCTTTTTTTTTTTTGCAGGATGAACACGCCGGCCCCATAGACATTCATTACCCACAGCGCGTATACCGCCACGAATAATTGACGTCACTTTCTCCCCGCTCGCCGGATTTCGCGAGCGGGGAGAGGAGACGGAATCCATAGTTCTCTATGAGAACTGTGGATTACCGTAATGTCTGGGACGTATCTCGCCCCGTATTTCGCGCCGTACTGCGCGAATTACGGAACAAGATATGTCCCAAAATAAGCCGTGTAAACATGGCCTAACAGTGATCTTCAGATCAACTGTCAATCACTATAGTGACGTCACCGGCAGCCCCAGAAGTATAACAAAGACTTCCGAGGCTGTCAAATAAGACAGCAGCAGCCACGGTTGCGCCATAGCTGCTCTGAAGGGGACTGAGGGGGTCCCCTCCCTCTGTCTTTCCCTTAGCTGCCCAGGGGCGATGCAGCATGAAGTCAGCTGTAATATACAGCTGGTTCTATGCTGCGATCGTGCAAGCTCCGCTACGTCAAATGTCGGTAAGGGGTTAAGGCTTGTTTATCTGAATACACAAAACGATCTTCACACCTCTGTTTTAGAGCAAATGTATCCACTTCTAGGAATCAATTTCAGAGAGAGAATTTTTACTATGCAAACTATCAACACATACAGGCCAATACCTATGTTTTCAGTGTACATCTGTACATCATGGGGCTAACAGAGCCCTCCACCCCGATAACCGTGCTAACAGCATGTCCCCAATAAACATTGGTTCCTAGCTAAGTGACTCCAATTAAGGCTATGTTCACACAGCCTAATTGCGGAGCGTGCAGTACGCCCCGTAATTATGCCGGGTGTTTGGGAGTCGCGCTGATCGAGGGGGCCGGAAGCCCGCCAGCCCCATAGACTGTCATTACTCGCCACGCGTATTCGCCGCAAGTAATTGACATGTCACTTATCTCCCTGGGCGTACAATTCAATCGTATTGTACGAGTGGGGAGAGGAGGCGTAACCCATAGTTCTCTATGAGAACTGTGGATTACCGTTATTTCGGCACACATCTCACTCGTAATACAGCGCAAATACGACGCGAAAAGCACGCCGAAATTTGACCGTGTGAACATAACCTAACAATAGTTTCAGCAAAGTGGCCCACTTAGACAGTGACACGTTGATATACAGCCTTGCATGATACTGCCTGTAGATAGGGAAATTAGTCCAAATAGGAATGCTGTGGGATGCCTATGGATGCTGCATCCCACCATCTTGGACCCTGCTGCTGGAAAATAAAGAGGACAAGTTTGTGGTCTGCTCTCCTGGCTGGATGCCGTCGGTTTTTACAACCTGTTCCTAAAACCAACGACTCCAGAAAATGAACAGAATAAAAACGTCCTGTGTAGAGTACAACTTTTTTTTGTATTAAAGTCTATGTGAATGTTATTCCGTCGGATTTTCAGCAGTTTCAAAATAATAAAACCACCGAAAATGTGTTTATGTGTGCTGTGTAGACACAGCCTAAGGGTAAGTTCACATGGTGTATTTCCGGCGTGTACCTTTGCTCAACAAAAAACTTATTTGTTTACTCAAGCAAGCCTGTAATTTCAACGAGAAAACAGCACTGGCCCAAGGCAGATTTCTGCCTCCTATACTTTTGTATTTCTTGGCTCGTAAATGCTGTAAAGGATTGACATGTCATTCTTTTACGGTGTGCGCTAAAATGATTGTCGTCTGCACGACAGCAACCAATCAAAGCTCAGCTTTCACTTCCCAACAGCAATAGAATTATAAAAGCTGAGCTCCGATTGGCTGCTGTGGGCAATAACGATAGTCTTACAGTACTGCATGACAGTTTGCATAAATGAGGGTCAGTGATGTCACCAGCCGCACCATGGGCTCCCAGCCTTACTTGGACGGCATTTAAATAAATCACTGTCCATGCTGGAGTCTGAATGGATTATAGACTAGGGTCTTGACCAAGGGGCAACCACACCGTATGTTAACTTAATATGCCCTAATAGGACAAACCCTTAATTATATTCATTTACATAGCATCATCATGATCCCATACATGTCAATCCTCCCGATTTGGGTGGGAGGTTCCCGCAAAAATAAAAATTGGCATAAATTTAATCAAAAAAGTCACGTGTATTTCAAACTGGTAGCAATAAAAAGTACACTTCAGTCCGCAAAAAATGTCCCTTCACTCAAGTCCGTAGGTGTTAACACAAAAAAAAGTTATTGGTTGCAGAAAATGGTGCCGCGGCACAAATTTCAAAAATAGAAAAATTTTGAATTTCTTTAC
This sequence comes from Phyllomedusa bahiana, assembly GCA_025379985.1. Taxonomy (NCBI): domain Eukaryota; kingdom Metazoa; phylum Chordata; class Amphibia; order Anura; family Hylidae; genus Phyllomedusa; species Phyllomedusa bahiana. Next base: position 42,168 of record JAODAL010030328.1, on the reverse strand, counting down.
GGTACCAAAATTTAATAGAAACTGTACATGTTTGGTATCACCGGATGCGTATCAATCTGTAGGATTCATATATCACATCATTTTTACTGAAGATTGAATGCCGTAAAAACAAAACTTGCGCAAACATGACGCAGGTAAGTTTTGGGTTTTTTTCACATTTAGCCCCACTTAGAATTTTTTTGCGGTTTCCCAGTATATTCTATGGTAAGGTGAATAATATCACTAGAGAGTACATCTTGTCCCACAAAATAAAAAAGCCCTGAAAAATTAAAAAAGATTATGGGAAGGCGGGGAGGGAAAAACTAATGTGAAAAAAAAAAAAAAATAGGCTTCGGCGTTAAGGGGTTAAAGCAAAAGTAAGTTAAAGATTATTATTACCAAATACATTGCTGTACTGATTTTGCTTCATTTTATAGTTAGGGTGCTTTCACACACTGTGGTTTTTTTGGTGCATTTTGATGCGTTTTTTTGTGCAGAAATGTACAGCATTAAATGCTGTGCCGTTCTGCACAGAAAATGCATCCGAAAAACGCATCAAATGCAGTTGCGTGTAAAAGCACCCTTGGGCCATGTTCGCACGGCTTATTTCGCAACGGATTTGCAGCCGTATTTACGGCCGCAAATCCGTTGCGAAATCAGTTACAAACAAGTAACTGGCCGTTTTACATTGATTTTAATGGGAAATACGAGTCGTCGTGCATGTCAATCATTTCCGGACGGATTCACCAACTATGAATGGGGATGGTGAATCCGTCGGGAAATCAGTTCCAAATACGTGCCCCACTTAGTGGCACTTATTTGAAACTGATTTGCACCTGATTTCGGAACGTATTTACGATCGGCAATCTGACATAAATCCGTTCTGAAATAAGCCGTGTGAACATTGCCTTAGAGCAGTTCTTATCTCCTGCTTGTGGACACAAGCTTCCCTTAACGACCACCTTTTAGTGCTCTGGCTGACATCACTCCCTGCTGTGTCTTATCAGCCTTCTGTACCGCTGTTTAAATCCTTCTATCAGCAATGTCCCTATAGGCTAGGTTCTCACGTTGAGTTGATGCTTTTTTTTGTGGGATGCAGGTGGCTTTGTAATTCATGTAAGATACTTCTACTTAAGTTAATTACAAAACCACCTGCATTCTACAAGAACACATGCAGCAACGTTACGTGGGAACCCAGCTTTTCAGGCTTAGCTTAGAGCAGTAGAGCCAATCACTGCTGTATTGTACAGTAGAAGCTGGTTGTGAACAGCAGGCTTTGTAAAACAGCATGATGAGACAACCCTTTTAAGGATTAAGCAATTTTTTCATTTGACATAACCAAATATAGGTTTGTTTTTTTTGGGGATGAGTTTAAGTTTTACTGGCTTCATTTTGGGGTAAACAGAACTTATTGATTGACAGAACAAATAGAGGAAAAAAAAAATAATTATGATGTAGGAGTTGTCACCATTCACCATATGGTAAAAATACGGTGATAACTTTATTCTATGGGTCAGTATGATTATGACAAGACCATATTTATGTAGTTTAATAAATATTTTTTTTTTACTTTTGCACAAAAGATCTCATTTTATTTTTAAGTTGACAGCTGAGGGCTTTATTTTTTCTGCGGGATTACTTTTAGATTTTATTAGTACCATTTTTGGGTTATACAAGGCTTTGATCACTTCTATTAGGTTTCTGAGAAGCGCATGAGTTAAAACTCAAATTTTTTCATTGTTTTTTAAATTTCCTTTTATATGCTTTGCACCACGTGGAATGATACATAGTTTAATTTGTTATGGTTGCAGCAATACCCATTATGTATAGGTTTTGTATTTTTTCATAGATAAAAATTTTGCAAGGGAAAAAAAATAAAAATGGGACAGATTGCCAGTGACAAGGAATAAAAAGTTTGTGTTCTAAATATCTGTTATTTGTGTAAATTTTTGATCTGAATATTTTATGTATTTAATTTTGATTTATAGTAGCGGTTTACATACTTTTTGGTGTGTGATTTGGCTCCGGTTCATTACTGGAAATTACAAGAGCTGTTAGTTTATGCAAAAGCGCATTGGTTTGCTTGTTTATTCCTGATGAGACATACCTAGTTATGTGTACACTTACAGTCATGGCCAAAAGTTTTGAGAATGATACAAATGTTAATTTTTACAAAGTCTACTGCATCAGGTTTATAATGGCAATTTGCATATACTCCAGAATGTTATAAAGAGTGATCAGCTTAACAGCATTTAGTTGCCTAGAAAATGAACTTTTTCCCCCAAAACACATTTCAACTTCATTGCAGGCCTGCCTTAAAAGGACCAGCTAACATCGTTTCAGTGATTGCTCCATTAACACAGGTGTGGGTGTTGATGAGGACAGGGCTGGAGATCAATCTGTCATGATTAAGTAAGAATCACACCACTGAACACTTTCAAAGGAGGCTGGTGCTTGGCATCATTGTTTCTCTTCTGTTAACCATGGTTATCTCTAAAGAAACACGTGCAGTCATCATTGCACTGCACAAAACTGGCCTAACAGGGAAGAGTATCGCAGCTAGAAAGATTGCACCTCAGTCAACAATCTATCGCATCATCAAGGAATTCAAGGAGAGAGGTTCCATTGTTGCCAAAAAGGCTCCAGGGCGCCCAAGACAGACCAGCAAGCACCAGGACCGTCTCTTAAACGTTTCAGCTTCGTAATCGGGCTACCAGCAGTGCAGAGCTTGCTCAGGAATGGCAGCAGGCAGGTGTGAGTGCATCTGCACGCACTGTGAGGCGGAGACTCATGGAGCAAGGCCTGGTGTCAAGGAGGGCAGCAAAGAAGCCACTTCTCTCCAGAAAAAACATCAGGGACAGACTGATATTCTGCCAAAGGTACAGGGAGTGGACTGCTGAGGACTGGGGTAAAGTCATTTTCTCTGATGAATCCCCTTTCCGAATGTTTGGAACATCTGGAAAACAGCTTGTTCGGAGAAGACAAGGTGAGCGATACCACAGTCTTGTCTCATGCCAACTGTAAAGCATCCAGAAACCATTCATGTGTGGGGTTGCTTCTCAGCCAAGGGAATCGGCTCTCTAACAGTCTTGCCTAAAAACACATCCATGAATAAAGAATGGTACCAGAATGTCCTCCAGAGCAACTTCTCCCAACCGTCCAAGAGCAGTTTGGTGATCAACAATGCCTTTTCCAGCATGATGGAGCACCTTGCCATAAAGCAAAGGTGATAACTAAATAGCTCAGGGAACAAAACAGAGATTTTGGGTCCATGGCCTGGAAACTCCCCAGATCTTAATCCCATTGAGAACTTGTGGTCAATCATCAAGAGACAGGTGGACAAACAAAAACCAACAAATTGTGAGAAAATGCAAGCATTGATTGTGCAAGAATGGACTGCTATCAGTCAGGATTTGGTCCAGAAGTTGATTGAGAGCATGCCAGGGAGAATTGCAGAGGTCCTGAAGAAGAAGGGTCAACACTGCAAATATTGACTTGCTGCATTAACTCATTCTAACTGTCAATAAAAGCTTTTGTTAATCATAATATGATTGCACTTGTATTTCTGTATGTTATAAAAACATCTGACAAACACACATAAAAACCAGAGGGTAACAGATCATGTGAAAATATAATATTTGTGTCATTCTCAAAACTTTTGGCCATTACTGTATATCCAAAAACGTACAGGATTGGATTAACACAAGTCCCTTTCATTCTACACAGTTAAGAAAGGGTTTCTATCCCAAAACGTATTTTGTTTCACCTATTGTTATTTTATTCGTTTTGTGCAATTGATTATTGCTGTTACTTTGCTTTGTTAAATTTTCTATTTTCTAAGTCCCATTTTGCATGTGGTTTTTGGTTCTTTACCCCTTTACCCTTTTTTAGGCTTTGATATTTTCTGGTTATTTCCTCTGATTTTATTACTGAATTAGAGATATATACCTTATGGCTGTCCTCTCCATTTCTATGGAAGTTTCGATTATAACAGAGCACACTTACTCGGCTATATTCTGAGCTCCCATCAAAATACAGGACGACCACAAGCACCGCCCCCTCATTCTGTAACATTGTCAGCTCATAGTTATATTCGGAATTCCCGAAGAAATGAATAGGGAGGACAGCCACAACTGCCACCCTCCTCGTTCCGCAACATTGTGGGCTCATGGCTAGATCAAGAAGTCCCATAGAAATTAATGGATAGAACAACAGCAAGCGCCACCCTCCTCAATATGTAACTCGGTCGGCTCATAGCTAAATTTGGAATTCCCACAGAAATGTATGGAGAGAAAGACTGCAAGCACTGCCCTCCTCATTCTGTAACATATTCGGCTCATACACTGAGGTCCATAAATATTTGGACAGAGACATTTTTCTAATTTTAGTTCTGTGCATGATCACAATGAATTTTTAACAAAACAATTCAGATAAAGTTCAGACTTTCAACTTTAATTCGGTGGGTTGGAAAAAATTATTGCATTAAATGTAAGGAGCTAAAGTATTTTTTAAACACAATCCCTTCAGTTCAGGGGCTTAAAAGTAATCAGATAAATTACCACACCTCAAATCAATTCCTGGCCTTTTATCTGCTTGAGAATGACATAACAAAGGAATTGCCCACACCCGTCTATAAAACAGTCTTTGAGTCAATTGTCCAATTATTTTTGGTCCCTTTAAAAACAGGGTGGCACATGTTAAGGAGCTGAAACTCCTAAACCCTTGATGCAATTTTAATGGGAATACCCTTTATTGAAAGCTGGAAGTCTGGACTTTGTCCATGTCTATTATATAACTATAACTTGAATATGTTTCAGTAAACAGGTAAAATAAAATAATTGTGTCAACATCCAAATATATACGGACCTAACAGTAGCTATGTTTGGAATTTCCATAGAAATTAATGCGTAGGATGACAGCAAGTACAGCCCTTCTCTCATTCTGTAACGCGGCCGACTCATAGCTATATACTGAATTCCCACAGAAATGTATGGGGAGAATGACCGCAAGCACCGCCCTCCTCATTCTGTAACAGTCATCTCATAGCTATATCCCATAGAAATGAATGGGGATGACATCCACACACACCCCCTCCTCATTCTGTAACATGGTCGGCTCATAGCTATAATTGGAATTTCCATAGAAATGAATGTATAGGATAAGAGCAGGCACTGCCCTCCTCATTCTTTAACAGGGCCGGCTCAAAGCTATATACGGAAGTCCTATAGAAATTAATGGGGATGACATCCACACATGCCCTTCTCCATACCTCCCAAATGTCCCTATTTTGGAGGGATAGTCCCTATTTTAACCCTTGTTCCTCTTAGCTCTTTAAATGTCCCTCTTTTTCATTTGGGAAATAAATTTGCGTCAATAAACTATCATGCTTTAAAAAGTATCTGATTTCTTCCTAGCTGTATATTACATAACAACTTACTTAATATTTAATCACTGGATACAATGCAATCCTGAAAATGTGTCCCTTTTTGGCCATCTAAAAAGTTGGCATGTATATGTTTGGGTGTGGTTAGAGGCGTGTCTTGGTGTGAAGTCATGTGTTTGGGCATGGTTAGAGGCGTGGCCTGATGTGTCCCTCTTCGCAGTCTCTAAAAGTTGGGCGGTATGCTCCTCATTCTGTAACGCAGCCGGCTCATGGCTATATCTGGAATTTCTATAGAAATGAATGGAGCTGACATCCACACACGTTCCTCATTCTGTAACGCGGCCAGCTCATAGCGATATCTTGAATTCCTACAGAAATAAATGGGGACGACAGCCACACACCCTCTTTATTCTGTAACACAGCCGGCTCATAGCTATATCCGGAATCCCTATAGAAATGAATGGGGACGACAGCCACACGCCCTCCTCATTCTGTAACACAGCCGGCTCATAGCTATATCCGGAATCCCTATAGAAATGAATGGGGACGACAGCCACACACCCTCTTCATTCTGTAACACAGCCGGCTCATAGCTATATCCGGAATCCCTATAGAAATGAATGGGGACGACAGCCACACACCCTCTTCATTCTGTAATGCGGCCGGCTCCATTGTGATATCTTGAATTCCTATAGAAATTAATGGGGATGACAGACACACGCCCTCCTCATTCTGTAACGAGGCTGGCTCATGGCTATATCTGGAATTTCTATAGAAATGAATGGGGCTGACATCCACACACGTTCCTCATTCTGTAACGCGGCCAGCTCATAGCTATATCCGGAATCCCTATAGAAATGAATGGGGACGACAGCCACACACCCTCTTCATTCTGTAACACAGCCGGCTCATAGCTATATCCGGAATCCCTATAGAAATGAATGGGGACGACAGCCACACACCCTCTTCATTCTGTAACACAGCCGGCTCATAGCTATATCCGGAATCCCTATAGAAATGAATGGGGACGACAGCCACACGCCCTCTTCATTCTGTAACACAGCCGGCTCATAGCTATATCCGGAATCCCTATAGAAATGAATGGGACGACAGCCACACACCCTCTTCATTCTGTAACACAGCCGGCTCATAGCTATATCGGAATCCCTATAGAAATGAATGGGGACGACAGCCACACACCCTCTTCATTCTGTAACGCGGCCAGCTCATAGCTATATCCGGAATTCCTATAGAAATGAATGGGGACGACAGCCACACACCCTCTTCATTCTGTAACACAGCCGGCTCATAGCTATATCGGAATCCTATAGAATATGAATGGGGACGACAGCCACACACCCTCTTCATTCTGTAACACTGCCGGCTAATAGATATATCCGGAATCCATATAGAATGAATGGGGACGACAGCCACACACCCTCTTCATTCTGTAACACAGCCGGCTCATAGCTATATCCGGAATCCCTATAGAAATGAATGGGGACGACAGCCACACACCCTCTTCATTCTGTAACACAGCCGGCTCATAGCTATATCCGGAATCCCTATAGAAATGAATGGGGACGACAGCCAGAAGCTCTCTTCATTCTGTTACACAGCCGGCTCATAGCTATATCCGGAATCCCTATAGAAATGAATGGGGACGACAGCCACACACCCTCTTCATTCTGTAACACAGCCGGCTCATAGCTATATCCGGAATCCCTATAGAAATGAATGGGGGCGACAGCCACACGCTCTTCATTCTGTAATGCGGCTAGCTTATAGCGATAGCTGAAATTCCTATAGAAATGAAAGGAGATGAAAGCCAGACACGCATTCCTCATTCTGTAACGTGGCCGACTCATAGCTATATCCGGAATTCCCATAGAAATATACGGGAAGAATGACCACAAGCGCCGCCCTCCTCATTCAGTAACATGGTTGTCTTGTAGCTAGCTATGAGCCGATCTGTTAATGGATATTTCTTTGTGGGAACACCCCTATAAGTTTTGCCTCTGAAGGCGATTAGAAGGTTTTTTGTTTTCATTTTAATGGGGCCCACGGTCTATGATTTAAGTCATTGGGGCTCTGATGTAGTGTCCATGGGCGTAACTATAGCCATAGTGACTTCTGAGGGGCCCGACTCAGGTACAAGAACATTGTGGTTTTCTGCTTTAGAACACATTTCTTTGGGTTCTGTTATATGGAGTATTATTTCTACCTATTATTACTTATGTCGTGGTTTTACGTTATTATCAGTAGGTGGTGAGGCCTTTTAGGGCATGCCCCCACGGCACGGGTTTTCCGCCGGTTTTTCAGACGGTTTACGGTTTTGCAGACCGCCTGAAAAACTGGCCATAAATGAACAGAACGGGGCTCTATGGAAAACATTGTGTAAGCACATTCTTCCGTCCGGTTTCCCGGACGGAATATGTGCATCTGAATGTGAAGGGGGGAGGGCTTTTCTCCGCTCATTGCGGAGAAAAGCCATCCCCCCCGCGGCTGTGGGGACAGCCGCAAAACAGTGCAAATACCGGTCGGATAACCGACCTGTATTTGGCACTTGCCGTGGGAACGCACCCTTATTCTGCTATGTGGCCCTATGAATTCTAGCTACACCTCTGGTGGTGTCCATGGCTTTGCTGAGAATAGTGGTGAGGCCTCCTCTTATTCTGCTATGTGGCCCTATGAATTCTAGTTACACCTCTGGTGGTGCCCATGGCTTTGCTGAGAATAGTGGTGAGGCCTCCTCTTATTCTGCTATGTGGCCCTATGAATTCTAGCTATACCTCTGGTGGTGTCCCTTGGCTTTGCTGAGATATTGTTCGGTGAGGGCCTCATCATTTTTCTGCTATGTGGCCCTCATTGTTCTTATAGCTTCTAACACCTCTGGTGGTCTGTATGATTTGCTGAGGGGAGGAATAGTGGGTTGAAAGCCTCCTCTTTTTCTGCTATTTGGCCCTATGATATTCTTGTTTACTCCTCTGGTGGTGTCCTTGGCCTTTGATAGTGGTAGGCCATTAGTGGGGGAGGCATCATACAGTAGTCTGCGATGTAGGCACGTTGATATGACTAGCGAAACATCTCGGTCGGTGCCCAGGGAGGTGACTGTGATTCTGTGGTTGGTGGACGCACTCCTCAGCTTGGCGGCTTGGTGGCCCCGTTGTTGTCCTTGGTCTCCTCTAGGTGTGTGCCCAATGGGCATTGGATGAGTTGTGGGGGGTGGCAAGACGCGGTGGAGGCTATGTGGCTATATATTGTTTTCTAGTTACAACCTCTGGTGGTGTCCATGGCTTTGTGAGAAGGGAATAGTGGTGTGGCCTCCTCTTCTTCTGCTTTGTGGCCCTATGAATTCTAGTTACACCTCTGGTGGTGACCATGCTTTGCGGAGGATAGTGGTGAAGCCTCCACATATTCGGCTATGTGGCCCTATGGAATTCTAGTACACACCTTGGTGGTGTCTGGCTTTGCTGATGAGGAATAAGTGGTGAGGCCTCCTTTATTCTGCTATGTGGCCCTTATGGAATTTACTAGCTACACCTCTGGGTGGAGCCATGGCTTTGCTGAGAATTGTGGTGAGGCCTCTTTTATTCTGCTTTGTGGCCTATGAATTCTAGTTACACCTCTCGGTGGTGGTCCCATGGGCTTTGCTGAGAGGAAAATTGTAGAGCCTCCACCCCCCACTCTCCCCCCCACCCCCCCCCCTCTATTCTCTTATAGGGGCCCTTCATTTTTTTATGAATTCTAGCTATACTCTGGTGGTGTCTCATGGCTTTGCTGGAGAATGTTGTGGGCCTATCCTCTTATTCTGATACTAGGGCCCCTATTGAATTCTAGCTACACCTCTGGTGGTGTCCATGGCTTTGTTGAGAGGAATAGTGGTGAGGCCTCCTCTTATTCTGCTATGTGGCCCTATGAATTCTAGCTACACCTCTGGTGGTGCCCATGGCTTTGCTGAGAATAGTGGTGAGGCCTCCTCTTATTCTGCTATGTGGCCCTATGAATTCTAGTTACACCTCTGGTGGTGTCCATGGCTTTGCTGAGAGGAATAGTGGTGAGGCCTCCTCTTATTCTGCTATGTGGCCCTATGAATTCTAGTTGCACCTCTGGTGGTGACCATGGCTTTGCTGAGAGGAATAGTGGTGAAGCCTCCTCTTATTCTGCTATGTGGCCCTATGAATTCTAGCTACACCTCTGGTGGTGTCCCATGTCTTTTCTGAGGAGGAAATAGTGGTGAGGCATCTCATATTCTGTATGTGGCCCTATGAATTCTTAGTACACCTCTGGTGGTGCCATGGCTTGTGAGGACTACTGGTGAGGCCTCCTCTTATTCTGCTATGTGGCCCTATGAATTCTAGCTACACCTCTGGTGGAGCCCATGGCTTTGCTGAGAATAGTGGTGAGGCCTCCTTTTATTCTGCTATAGGGCCCTATGAATTCTAGCTACACCTCTGGTGGAGCCCATGGCTTTGCTGAGAATAGTGGTGAGGGGGCCCCCCCTTCCTCTATTCTGCTATGTGGCCTATGAATTCTAGCTATACACCTTGGTGGTGTCCATGGCTTTGCTGAGAGGAATAGTGGTGAAGCCTCCTCTTATTCTGCTATGTGGCCCTATGAATTCTAGTTACACCTCTGGTGGTGTCCATGGCTTTGCTGAGAGGAATAGTGGTGAGGCCTCCTCTTATTCTGCTATGTGGCCCTATGAATTCTAGCTACACCTCTGGTGGTGGCCATGGCTTTGCTGAGAGGAATAGTGGTGAAGCCTCCTTTTTATTCTGCTATGTGGCCCTATGAATTCTAGATACACCTCTGGTGGTGTCATGCTTTGCTGAGAGGGATTGTGGTGAGGCCTCCTCTTATTCTGCTATGTGGCTATGAATTCTGTAGCTCTACACCTTGGTGGAGCCCATGGCTTTGCTGAGAATAGTGGTGAGGCCTTCTTGTTTATTTTGCTATAGGGCCCTATGTATTCTAGCTACACCACTGGTTCGAGCCCCATGGCTAGGTTGAGAATAGTGGTGAGGCCTCCTCTTATTCTGCTATGTGGCCCTATGAATTCTAGCTACACCTCTGGTGGTGTCCATGGCTTTGCTGAGAGGAATAGTGGTGAGGCCTCCTCTTATTCTGCTATGTGGCCCTATGAATCTAGTACACCTCTGGTTAGGTGTCCATGGCTTTGCTGAGAGGAATAGTGGTGAGGCCTCCTCTTATTCTGCTATGTGGCCCTATGAATTCTAGATACACCTCTGGTGGTGCCCATGGCTTTTGCTTGAGGAATAGGTGTGAGGCCTCCTCTTATTCTGCTATGTGGCCCTATGAATTCTAGTTACACCTCTGGTGGTGTCCATGCTTTGCTGAGAGGAATAGTGGTGAGGCCTCCTCTTATTCTGCTATGTGGCCCTATGAATTTCTAGCTACCACCTCTGGTGGTGCCATGGGCTTTGCTGAGAGGAATATTGGTGAAGACTCCTTTTATTCTGCTTGTGGCACTATAATTCAAGTTACACCTCTGGTGGTATGTCCATGCTTTGCTGTTGAGGACTAGTGGTGAGGCCTCCTCTTATTCTGCTATGTGGCCCTATGAATTCTAGTTACACCTCTGGTGGTGTCCATGGCTTTGCTGAGAGGACTAGTGGTGAGGCCTCCTCTTATTCTGCTATGTGGCCCTATGAATTCTAGCTACACCTCTGGTGGAGCCCATGGCTTTGCTGAGAATAGTGGTGAGGCCTCCTTTTATTCTGCTATAGGGCCCTATGAATTCTAGTCACCTATGGGGTGCCATGGCTTTGATGAGAATAGTGGCAAGGCCTCCTCTAATTCCTGCTATGGGACCTATGAAATTCTAGTTACACCTCTGGAGGTGTCCATGGCTTTGATGAGAGGAATTAGTGGTGAGGCCCTCCTCTTATTCTGCTATGTGGCCCCATGAATTCTAGCTACACCTCTGGTGGGGCCCATGGCTTTGCTGAGAATAGTGGTGAAGCCTCCTCTTATTCTGCTATAGGGCCCTATGAATTCTAGTTACACCTCTGGTGGTGTCCATGGCTTTGCTGAGAATAGTGGCGAGGCCTCCTCTTATTCTGCTATGTGGCCCTATGAATTCTAGTTACACCTCTGGTGGTGTCCATGGCTTTGCTGAGAGGAATAGTGGTGAGGCTCCTCTTATTGCTTTTGTGGCCTATGACAGTCTAGCTACACCCTCTGGTGGGTGTCCAGGGCTTTGCTGTGAGGAATAGTGGTGAATGCCTAATCTTATTTGACTTTGTGGCCTATGAATTTTTCTAGTTTACACCTCTGGGGGGTGTCCATGGTTTGCTGTGGGACTAGGTGGGCGGTGGCCTCCTCTTTATTCTGCCTATGTGGCCCTATGAATTCTAGTTACACCTCTGGTGGTGTCCATGGCTTTGCTGAGAGGAATAGTGGTGAGGCCTCCTCGTGATTGACTTCTGCTATGTGGCCTATGAATTCTAGCTACAGCCTCTGGTGGAGCACTTGCTTTGTCTGATGAATAGTGGTGAGGCCTCCTCTTATTCTGCGCTTTAGGGCCCATATGAATGTTTGCTAACACCTATGGTGGTGCCATGGCTTTGCTGAGAATAGTTGTGAGGCCTCCTCTTATTCTGCTATGTGGCCCTATGAATTCTAGCTACACCTCTGGTGGTGTCCATGGCTTTGTTGAGAGGAATAGTGGTGAGGCCTCCTCTTATTCTGCTATGTGGCCCTATGAATTCTAGCTACACCTCTGGTGGGGCACATGGCTTTGCTTGGATAGTGGTGAAGCCTCTCTTTTTATTGCTATGGGGCCCTTGAATTCTAGTTACCACCTCTGGTGGTGTTGTCCATGGCTTTGCTGAGAATAGTGGCGAGGCCTCCTCTTATTCTGCTATGTGGCCCTAGGAATTCTAGTTACACCTCTGGTGGTGTCCATGGCTTTGCTGAGAGGAATAATGCTGCATGCCCCGCTCCAGGAGATGCCAGTGGAGACTGCGCACTGACCCTCTCCTGCCTGTGTGAGCATAGCCTTGTTAGCATGTCCATCTGAGGGCTTCCCTGTGACAACTGCGTGTGACTGCGGCGCAGCCATTTGGGGACCCTGCCCCAGTACATGGCAGCAGACGTTACACTAGCCCGGTATAACGGGTAATGAAAGGCTACACGCTCCCATCCCCTCCTCCTATAACCACCACTGACACTTCACAATAGCTGTCACCCACGCAAAATGAATGCTCTCCAAACAGCTCCCTGATTGGTGGAGAAAGCAATCAATCAAAGCAGCGCCCAGGCTGTAACTGCAGTCCCTATTGGCCAGCCTCCTCGCCGGTAAAGGCGGGGACAAGGGAACGAACAGCGATTGGCTCCGCTACCTGTCACTCAAGGAGAGGCGGGATGGGGAACACCGTAGAAACGTAATTGGCAGCCAGCGCTGTCTGTCATATACCACACCCTTACCGGGGGACCCGGTGCCGGTCAATTACTGCTAATATGACCCGTGTTCGTAGGGGGCCGTATCTAGTATTCGTGCGTCTCCTTTCTTCCATCAACCAGTCCATTTCAAGCGATCAGTGACCCGAGAATCAAAGTCACCCGTGCACATTGACGGTAAATCGGTACGCCTCGGCTGCCCACCAACGTCCCTGCCATCCAACAATAATGATGCTCGGATTTTTTCCGACATTCACACACCCCGCCCGCACCCGGGTCACCTGAGTCGGTGCACTGCACGCCTGATTGCAGTAATTCGGCAGCGCGCACATATACATACCGAAGACACCACCCCCTTTCGGGTGTTCTGTCGCCTCTGTTCTCCCTCTCACCCGCTTTTGGTTTCTCCGGTGCTGTTTCCGTCGCCCGAATGTTCGGACAAAGACCCGTCACGTGATGACGCCCGAGGGCTGAGACTGTCTTAAAGGGGCCGCGCCTAAGGGGGGTGTGCAAGACACCCGGAGGAGTGGCATACATTTGCAGAATGAGAATGTGGTGACCCGAGTGCTGTGATAGTGCAGTAGAGCACAGTAGATGTATACAGACATTAGCTCCATCAGTACCTGCTGCTCTATAGCTGCACATGGAGATGGCAGAGTGTGGGCACAGGAACCTGGCACTGGCTACAATGTTTATACATTGTATATAGCAGACTATGGGCACAGAGACCTGGCACCGGCTACAATGTGTATACATTGTATATAGCAGACTATGGGCACAGAGACCTGGCACCGGCTACACTGTGTATACATTGTATATAGCAGACTATGGGCACAGAGACCTGGCACCGGCTACACTGTGTATACATTGTATATAGCAGACTATGGGCACAGAGACCTGGCACCGGCTACACTGTGTATAAAATTGTATATTAAACAGCATTTGGGGAAAAGAGACCTGGCACGGCTACACTGTGTATACATTGTATATAGCAGACTATGGGCAAAAGAAAACCTGGCACGGCTACACTGTGTAATAAAATTGTATATAGCAGACTATGGGCCCCAGAGACCTGGCACTGGGTACACTATGTATTTCATTGTATATAGCAGACTATGGGCACAGAGACCTGGCACCGGCTACACTGTGTATACATTGTATATGGCAGACTATGGGCACAGAGACCTGGCACTGGCTAGAATGTTTATACATTGTATTGCAGACTTGGGCACAGGACCTGGCACTGGCTACACTGTGTTACATGTGTAATATGGCAGACTATGGACAACATGGGAGGACCTGGCACTGGCTACACTATGTATACATTGTATATAGCAGACTATGGGCACAGAGACCTGGCAACCGGCTACACTGTGTATACATTGTATATAGCAGACTATGGGCACAGAGACCTGGAACCGGCTACACTGTGTATACATTGTATATGGCACACTGTGGGCACAGAGACCTGGCACTGGGTACACTGTGTATACATTGTATATGGCACACTGTGGGCACAAGAACCTGCCACCGGCTACACTGTGTATACATTGTGTATAACAGACTATGGACACAGGAACCTGGCACCGGCTACACTGTGTATACATTGTATATGGCACACTGTGGGCACAGAGACCTGGCACTGGCTACACTGTGTATACATTGTATATGGCACACTGTGGGCACAGAGACCTGGCACTGGCTACACTGTGTATACATTGTATATGGCAGACTATGGACACAGAGACCTGGCACAGGCTACACTGTGTATACATTGTATATGGCACACTGTGGGCACAGAGACCTGGCACTGGCTACACTGTGTATACATTGTATATGGCACACTGTGGACACAGAGACCTGGCACAGGCTACACTGTGTATACATTGTATATGGCACACTGTGGGCACAGGAACCTGGCACTGGCTACACTGTGTATACATTGTGTATAACAGACTATGGACACAGGAACCTGGCACCGGCTACACTGTGTATACATTGTATATGGCACACTGTGGGCACAGAGACCTGGCACTGGCTACACTGTGTATACATTGTATATGGCACACTGTGGGCACAGGAACCTGGCACTGGCTACACTGTGTATACATTGTGTATAACAGACTATGGACACAGGAACCTGGCACCGGCTACACTGTGTATACATTGTATACACTACTTTCTATGGCTAACACGGTACAGCATTATACTACTATACATTGTATATGGCAGACTATGGGCACAAGGGGAATGATGATCAAATGATTTTTATTTGGGTGTGATTTTGTCTGTTATTGATATATTTTTTAATTGTTTATAATAAGATTCAATAAAGTATTGTTTTTACATTTCTATATTACTGTATTGGATACAATTTCTTTTGGTATTCTTTATACCAGGTATTGGTAAGATGTCACATTTGGATACATCAGTTCCTGCTGCTCTAAAGCTGCACATGGAGATGGCAGGCTATGGGCAAATTTCGATTAATGACCATTTTCCACAAATCTAGTCGCTTGTAGTAATATTGCACTCTAGAAGTGTATGCAGGTCCTTTTTGAACTCAGTGAGTTCACTGACAAATGGTTAGACATTAGATAGTAACAACTAATTAGAGGGGTGTTCCTATGTCAGACATTGATGGCACCTCTGGGACTCGCATGTATCTTGAAAATAGGCCCCTGAAGGTATTTGTTCAAAACAGAGAGGAGGTCCCACTTGTGCCATACTCTCCATTCTGTTCCATGGGAGTTCTAAGTACAGTTACAGTATGTTCACATGTTCACACAGCATTTTTGTGCCGTGTTTTAGCACATTTAACGCACTGGAAAACTGTCTGAAATCAGCCTCAGACAACCTTCAAATCTTCCTTCATTGAATATAATGTAAAATACACCTTGTTCACATGAAGCATATTTCACAAGCGTAATTGCGAGCCCTTTTTTGGATGCAATTACGTCCATAAAAATTAGTGATGTGCCAATTCTTAAGGCATTTTTCACTCATAAAATCCCCATAGGAAGCAATAGGGATGTTTTTTTTAAAAAAAATACACTTCAAACTACGGCTCTATTATGGAGTGCAAGTCAATGAGAGCCGGCTGTCAGTGTTTTAGAAGTACTGCCTGGCCAGCGCGTAATTCTTAAACACCAGGGGCGACGAGTATGAATTCGAATGCGTATTTTTTTTTTATTGGCCCCAACACCCCAGTTCTAAATAGATGTAGAAGAGTGTAGAATACGACAGTATGAAGATTTTTGGCACATTACATAGAGCTTAATGCTCCAAACTTTCTATGGACATAGAGTGCAATGTGCATAACTTTGAGAGACATATGAAAGAAGGCGCTTCAAAGTGAATTGTCGAGTCTCATTTTCAGTGTATAATGCGCCTGAATGTATGAAAGTGGTTTTTGTGTGATTAAAAATGGTGTGTAAAGTTATTGCGCCTCACCTGTGTGTTAGGCACATAACGAAACTTTGGCGTGTTATTAATGTGTCATACATGTGTAAAGGCTCTAGATAGGTTGGAAATAAAAGAAAAGTAATTAGAATAGCATGTCAGTGAATAGAACTGACAGGCAATGTGGTCTGCCTGAGCCTGAGGAGTTGCAGTGGAGCTAGATTTGCTGTTAGGGAAAAAAAATGTCCCTTATTTCTCAACTTACACCAGTACAATAATAAAAAGTGATTTATCATAATTATCAAACTATATAAAATAAAATTATTTAAAAATATCATGTAAAATTAATATAAAAATATATAATATCCAAAAATATTAGCTCTATCTAATGCGCCAAAAATCTTAATACTGTCGTATTCTACACTCTTCTATATCTATTTAGAACTGGGTTGTCTGCGGCAAGTAAAAAAAAAATACACATTCGAATTCATACATTTCGCCCCAGGCGTATTGTGGCGCGCGTGCTATAAGTACTGAAACGAGGCCATACTCACAGCTCAAAGGCTGGATTAAAACTGGCCTATAAGCATCACAATACGCTCTGTGATCATACCCTTAAAGGGGTTGTCTCACTACAAGGATTGCTTTTTATGTTAAAGATCTTGCAAAAACAAGTCACTTTGCAATATATGTCCATTAACAGCATCCTGCCTATTCTGAGATATCCCCTCTTGTATGGGCTGCATCAACTCCTCAGGTCACTATAGCTACAGACCTGTTTGATCTCTCCTGATTGGCTGCCAGCACTGGTTGCTATAGCTACAGCTATGGCTTCTACTGCAGCCTAGTAGAAGCCATTAAACACACCCCTGAATTCAAAGTGAAACCAAGAAAACAGGACTGAGGTAAGAGGAATCAATGTAGTGAGACAACCCCTTTAAGTTGTGTTCTTGGCTGTGCTTAGCACTTCTAAAATGAAGGGAGAGTGCCACACATGAGAAACCTTCTCTCCGTTCTGGGGGCCTTATTTTCAAGATAGGTACGACTCTCAAAGGTGGGACCTGCACCTATCTCATATTTATGTCATATTTTATTGCTTCGCCATAAATATCTGAGATGGGAACACCCCTGTAATTAGTTACTTGTTACTAATTGTAATATCTGTGACCGTATCCTTTGCATTGTAAAATGCTGTGGAATATATAAGTGCTATATAAATACTGTTTATTATATCAGTCTGGCTTCTGTACCATTCTTCTTCTGGCACCATATATACAGAACTCTTCCTTCTTAGAAGCACATGCTACCATTATTTTCCAGAGGCTTCAGATGTAATTCGGCTGTGTGCATGTGGTCTTGGTGTGGGTTAATTATGGGTATTCATAGCTCTCAATGAAAGCTTTGAATTATCGTAATTGCGGAATGTATTTCTGGCATATTTCAGTGCAATTATGTGCCAAAATATGCTACACAATTACGCCATGTGAACATACCCTTATAATCATTGGTTACCAGTGTAGGAACTGCTGAAAGCACTCGTAATCTCCCATTGAAGCCGAGGTATAAAAATCTGTAAAATCCATTATAAATCCTTAACTCATCCTTGACAAAATCTGCAGCAGATTTGCTCAAAAGATCATAAATGGTCGCAGTTTGAATGAGGTGATATGTGCTAAGGACACTAGGTGGAGTTTTTCCCTACTCCACAGCGTTGTCCACATTATAGATTGGCTCTGACTCTAAAGGACTTGGCGAAACCATGTTCAGTATTATAGCTGATCACTTAATGAGTGCTGTGCAATTGTACATTGTGGAATAGCAGGTATCTTCCAATATTAGTAACAGATGATTACCAGTTGGGTTCCAGCAGTCCCCATTAGTAACAGCTGATTTTGAGGGATCCAGTAGCCGCCCACCAATTAGTAGAAGCTGATTATGAGGGATCCAGTAGCTGCCCACCAATTAATAACAGCTGATTATGAGGGATCCAGTAGCTGCCCACCAATTAATAACAGCTGGTTATGAGGGATCCAGTAGCTGCCCACCAATTAGTAACAGCTGATTGAGGGATCCAGTAGCCACCTACCAATTAGTAACAGCTGATTATGAGGGATCCAGCAGCCACTCGACAATTAGTAGCAGCTGTTTATGAGGGATCCAGCAGCCGCTCGACAATTAGTAGCAGCTGTTTATGAGGGATCCAGTAGCCGCCTAACAATTATTAAGAGCTGATTATGAGGGATCCAGTAGCCACCCACCAATTAGTAATAACTTATTATGAGGTATCCAGTAGCCGCCCACCAATAAGTAGCAACTGTTTATGAGGGATCTAGTAGCCGCCTAACAATTATTAACAGCAGATTATGAGGGATCCAGTAGCCACCCACCAATTAGTAATAGCTGATTATGAGGGATTAAGTAGCCACCCACCAATAAGTAGCAACTGTTTATGAGGGATCCAGTAGCCGCCTGACAATTATTAACAGCTGATTATGAGAGATCCAGTAGCTGCCCCATTAGTAACAGCTGATTATGAGGGATCCAGTAGCTGCCCCATTAGTAACAGCTGATTATGAGGGATCCAGTAGCTGCCTACCAATTAGTAATAGCTGATTATGAGGGATTAAGTAGCCACCCACCAATTAGTAATAGCTGATTATGAGGGATTAAGTAGCCACCCACCAATTAGTAATAGCTGATTATGAGGGATCCAGTAGCCGGCAACCAATTAGTAGCAGCTGTTTATGAGGGATCCAGTAGCCGCCCAATAATTATTAACAGCTGATTATGAGGGATCCAGTAGCCGCCCACCAATTAGTAACAGCTGATTATGAGGAATCCAGTTGCTGCCCCATTAGTAACAGCTGTTTATGAGGGATCCAGTAGCCGCCCATTAGTAACAGCTGATTATGAGAGATCCAGTAGCCGCCCATTAGTAACAGCTGATTATGAGGGATCCAGTAGCTGCCCATTAGTAACAGCTGATTATGAGGGATCGAGTCGCTGGCCAATTAGTAACTGCTGATTATGAGGGGGTTTCAGCAGTTCCTACATTGGTAATCTATGATTATAAGGAAAGTTCCAGTAGTCCTATATTCCAGTAGTACCCCTGATTTTGAGGGTTTTGTTTTCTTGCAGCCTCCCCATTAGTAACTGCTGATTATGAGGGGTTTCTTGCAGCCTCTCCATTAATAACAGCAGATTACAAGGGGATGTCCAGCTACCCCTTATTAGTAGAAGATGATTACAAAGGAGATCCAACAGACTGATGCCTATTTATCCACTCATTATTGGGGATGCTGCCTTAGTAAACAAGATTGACCACACAGTAAAGACTATCCCACCCAAAATGAGATCAGTGGACTCAAGGGGCTTCTTCAAATAATTCTACTAGTGCTTTCCCAACTGGAACAAAGGAGTTGTCCCATCAGGATAATAAATTTTTTAAATGCAAGAACAATGTAGTATTATACGAGGGGTTGTTGATAAGTCTTTGGCTTTACCCAGAAAGAAACAAGATAGGAAGATGAAACTATACATTTATTCCACATACTCTCCACTGATGTCAACACATCCAAGTCCTGTGCAAAAAGAAGGATTTCGGTGGTGCCTCAAACCAGTCATCCGTAGCAGCCATGGCATCAGAAATGGTGTGAAATTTGGTTCTCTTGAGGTGTTTCTTCAGGTTTGGAAATAGATGATAGTCAGAGGGAGCTAGAGAATAAGGCGGGTAGTCAACCAGCTAGAAGCCTAGCTGCACCAGTTTTGCTGTGGTCGCTTGTGCAGTGTGAGCGGAGACGTTGTCTTGCAGGAACACAATTCCTTTGGACAGCTTGCCGCACCTTTTGGCCTTCAGAGCTGCCTTCAGTTGGTCCAAAAGTTCAATGTAATACCTTGCAGTGATGGTGGAACCATTTTGAAGGTAGTCCACTAGCAGCATGCATTCCTTATCCCAGAACACAGACGCGATCACCTTAGTGGCTGATTTTTGTACCCTGAACTTCTTTGGACGAGGAGAACCACTGTGCCTCCACTCTTTTGACTGCTCCTTAGTTTCAGGGTCATACAAATAAATCCAGGTCTCATCCATAGTGACCAGTTGATCCAGGAAGTTCTGATCAGTCTGGAAACGCTGACAGATGGACCGGGAAATTTTCACTCGCATGCTTTTCTGATCTATTGTCAAACATTTGGGGACCCACTTTGCAGATAGCTTCTTCATGTTCAAATGTTCCTGGATAATGACACAAACACGTTCACAAGAAATCCTATGATGTCTGCTATTCCTTTAGCTGAAATTTTCTGATTCTCCAGTATGAGGTTGTGCACAGCATCAACGGAACAACACAGATCTCCGGAACAACAACCACTCTCGGTCGTCCAGGATGTTTCTCATCATTGGTGATTAAGTGGCCCGTTTTAAATTTGGCAATCCCAGTTCTTAACTCTTAACTTAATATGAAGGGCATAGGTGTAACTTTAGGAGGGTACGGAGAGGACTGGTCGTCCCGTCCCCCGTCCCCCCCACACACTTTTTAGCCACTTCAAGAAAAAAGAATCCATATGAAAGCATGAGAATACAGCAAGTGGGGAGAGCAGAGCACAGAGGAGGAAGAAGTTCCCCCTTTGCCTCCTACATTTCTGTGCATCTGGGGGGACAGAGCAGGTAGCACCTCAAGTTTCAGTGCAGAGTGAGAGCACCACTGATTGGTAGAGCAGGAGTCATCAGGGGTTGCTTCACCAATCAGAACGCTGCTCACAGTCCAGCACACTCTGTATCTGGGGCTGTATCTTTCCCTCCCATTGTGTGCCACTTCCCCTATGCTCAGCCCTCATCAGAGAAGAAGGGAAGCGCTTGCCGAATGCCAATTGCACCAGACTACAGGAGACAGGTAAGGAGGGGACAAGGGTGCCAGGAATTGTGTGTGCATGTACTGTCTATGTGAGATGTGTATATACTGTATAGCCATGGGTTTAGCCGTGTCACTTCTTCCCTGCACTTATGCGTCAGGGAAAAAGAAAGTGAATGGGGCCGGCCCCGCAGCATTATGAGAAGTGTGGACTGGCCAGCACATACTTCTAAAACACCCAGCATATAGCAGAGCGCACAGTACACCCCGCTATAAGCAGTGTGAACATACCTTAAGGGTACATTCATGCAGAAGATATCAATGCTGGATCTGCCACAGAACCGGCGTCCAATTCGGCAGGAAACTGATTTACAGTATAAAATCGTTTAGATGACACTGATTTTACTTGAGTATTTTCGGCGCGTACTGTCAGCACCTGCACAGCATTCTTCGAGGTGTTTTATGCACTAACAGCACTAAAGGGTAGGAGGGAGAAATCTGCCTCGGGCAGTCTGGGTCGTTTGCTGGTTGGAATTCTGCATTTGCATGCGCCGAATTTCCAACAAGCAAACGACACTGTCAGTGCTGAAAAACATCAAGTGAACCCACCCCTAGTGTGTAGTGTTTCTGTGTTCAGTATATGTATATGTATATATGTATATATATATACACACACACACAATTTCTGGAGTACCTTGTCTAATGTAGTCTCTGGGGTACAGTGTATAATGTTATAATCTCTGGGGTATGGTGTAATATCTCTGTTGTACAGTGTGCCATGTAATCTCTGGGGTACGGTGAATAATACAGTGGGTAATGTAGTTATCTCTGGGGTACAATGTGTAAAGTAATCTCTGGGGTATAGTTTGTAAATTAATCTCTGGGGTACAGTTTAATTTAATCTCTGGGGTATAGTAAGTAATGTAGTAATCTCTGGGGCACAGTGTGTAATGTAATCCCTGGGGTATGGTATGGTGTGATGTAATCTCTGGAGTAAAGGGAGTTATATAATTCATTTGTAGGGTTCAGTATATAATACATTTTTGGGGTACAGTGAATTATATTATTTCTTGAGTACAATGTGCAATTCATTTGTAAGGTGCAGTTAGTAATGTCATTTCTGTGGCTACCATGTGTAATATAATTCATTTCTGGGGTGCAGTGAGTGATGTCATTTCTGGTGTATGGAATGCAATAAAATACATTTTGGGGTACAGTATGTGTCATAAGTGATTCCCTGGGGTACAGTGAGATTGGGTTCTTTTATTTTCCGCATTCTATTGTGTATATGACAAATTTAAAGGGGTTTTATCGTTACAAAGATCATGTCTCAGATTATGGGGACAGTAAAAATAAGCACTTTTGCAATTGGGTTGCATTACCTCAGTCACTTGGTTTAGCAGATATCAGCTTCTCTGTAAATCTGTATTCTGTTTCTGCTGTTGCTCTGTTGCTGGTCGGAACGCCCCCTGGTCGGTTCCCTAGACACGCCCCCTGCACTGTGATGGGCTGGCTGACATTTCATTCAGCCTGTTGGGATACGCCCCTAGACAGGAAACGCCCCGGCCACGCCCCTGCACTGTGATTGGCTGCCTGCACACTGTGTTTACTACCCTATGAGCTGTTAAAATTGATAGTGAAACCAAGGTCTGCTGGCTCTATGTACATCTCCCAGCTCTATGGTGATGATCTGGGCAATGACTGGCTGTTTAAAGGGCTTTTGCCAAGAGGTTGTTTCACCTCCTCACAGGTCCAGTCCTTAAGCTGCTACTTTGAAAAGAGGGCGTTCTGTTCCTCTGGGCTAATGCAAGTCCCGCCTCCTTATGACGTCATCATTTGTATTGTATAACATAAGGATTCAACACTGTGTCTGCATAAGCTGCTTGTATAGTGCAGTGCTTAGCTGATCCACTCTGCAACCTAAAGGTTAGGAGTTCAAGTCCCATGAGTATTTTTTTTTTTCTTTTATAAATTGTACACATGTAAAGATATGAAAATATATGTGTAGACATCTATAATTTTATTCATATACACACACAAAGCTCCCCTATATAGTGTCTCATTGTCACAGTAGTCACACCAAGCACTTTCTACATATGTGATACAATGCATATATTCTGGGGGATGAGACATGATATAGGGGAGCTATGTATGTGTATATATATCATTATAGAGATTGACATATATATTTTAGGTCTCTCTACATATGTGTAGAATTTAAAGGGGAAAAAAATATACTCTGTGAGGGGACTAGAACTTCAAACCCCTTAGTTGTAAAAGCAATAGTCTATCACTGCTCTACCGCTGCACCAACAACCCAAGTTGGTTACAGGTTGAGCAGGACCTTCTCTCAAAGCTGATTGCTTCTACCCCCATTGTTTTCACTCACATGTCACTGACAGGAAGCAGAGATCTTTACTTAAAGCTGACATTTGTCCTTGTAGTTGAGTAAAGGTCTCTGCCTGTTGTCAGTACAATTTGGGTGAACACCACTAGAAGTTAAAGCTGCTGGCTTTCAGCGTCATTTGTGTGTAAACTAAGACATATGACAGGTGCTTGCTGGTGTTTGGAGCCTCAAGGCTGCAGACATAAGAAGCATGCAGGAGGCTACAGAGCTGTTATATCCAGACAACCTTCTGCATCCCCTGCTTCATACAAAATGATGATGTCACAGTTCTTCAGTGAGGGGAGACACGCCTCCTGGGAGGAGAGACACGCCCCTGGATTTCAAACTCAATCTGAGAAAATTAGCTGAACAGCCCAAACAGCTCAAACGATAACACCCCTTTAATGGAGTAGTGATGGGGACTGGGAGGGGTTAAGCGAAATCTGCTGCATTACACAACATTTTTTATATCGATCTAGGGGGGAAATATTATAGGTGGGCTGGTTCGGTTTCATTGCCAGGGCTGCTTTTTAGTCCCAGTCCGGTTCTAAACTTCAGTAATTAGAGAGCCACTCATAACCTTACAGATTGCACCAAAATAGTTTGCCATAAGGACTCTGCCCGGACCTGCTGGGGGAGCTTACAGCACTCCCTCAGACCTCCTAGCTGGGTTAGAGGAGGCCACTTCACTGCAGGCACAGGAAGGGAGAGAAGGGAAGGGAAAGGAAGTGAAAGGGAAGGCGAGTGAAGGAGGGAGGGATAGGAAGATCGGGCATGAGAGGGAAAATTGGTCCCCCCCACTTTTTGAACCAAAGTTACGCCCCTGATGAAGGGCATTGATCCTCCAATGTCTGCGACATATCACCATGAATATCCTTCGCGGACTTTCCTTGCAGAAACAAGAATTTTATCACTCCTCTGCTCTCATTTGCTGTGAATATCACCTTAGACTCCACCATTTTGTTTTCCCACGTGCCTAGATCACTGTTGCCATAAGCTACAAACACAAAATTTTGAAAACATATATTAGACACATAATGCTTTCATGTCATGTAACATTCCTTACCATAGAAACAAAAAAAGAACACAAAGCCAAAGACTTATCAGCAGCCCCTCATATTTATGGCAGAGCCAGATTGGAAACTTTTCTTATCAACCCCATTCACCGTGACCAACAGAGGTGGAGCTTGGCCTGAGAACCGCCCTCATTTATGACATACATATGTCCTAACATAGCCTACAAATACAAAGATATATGAGAGTCCATAAAATAAGACATTTCAAGTATTGAATACAGGTGTGTCTGACAGTCATGCTTGGGCATTATACTGACTCAGAATTGAACACCATATATCCCTTACCTGCTTACATTTAGCATGGCATCCCCAATTATACGTACAATATTTATGGTAAAAAGTCGGCTATTCTTTTGTCAGGATAACAGTGGGGGTTTCTCTTTTTCATAGCATTGTTTTTTTGAGTGAAAAATAATGGTTCATTTTAAACTGGGACCAATTATGATCTTATGAGTATTTTCACGTAGTTGCAGATTTATTATGGAAAGCTTTAAGCGCAGATTTTATTGCAGATTTTGCCTTTTTTCTGTTAATACCACTATAGAACAATGTACAATAAAGTCTGCAATAAATTAGCAACCACAGTAGATCTGTCCCGAGTGATTATCCCCTTAAGGAGACCAAGCATATATACCTCCAGGATGCAGGGTACAGATTTTTCGATGAACCAGAAAGAGGTTATATACAGGCAGTTCCAAATAAGATGATTTAATCCAGTGTTCTCAACAGGACTTCCATGGCATCTAGTAGACTGAGATCTATCAATATGAAACAGCCTGATGGGGTGAAGTAACACTGAAGGCTAACCTATCGTTAGATCAATTTGTTGTTAGTGGCAGGGGAGATAGATGAGAACATATTGCATACACCCTATCTACTGTAGTCAGTGAAGGTATCCTTATCTTCCATTTTGCATCTGCAGTCAAGGTAGTATGTCAAATTTCAAATGATAGTGGCTGTGCATATAGGGTAGAGATTAAGGGTGGCATGTATGTACGGGGCTGCGTCAGTAGTCTGATGTCCTTTCAGCCCAAAAACTGGCGTAGCCCTGTGCGCGTGATGTATGAGCAGGCGCACTGCAAAATTAGGCGCATTGCAGAGCGCCCGTGGCACTTTGAAATGCGCCTGAGATCGCGGCGTGTAGTATTCTACACATTTATGACTTTAGTACGGCAAAACCAGGCGCATTACTGCTGGAACAGGTAGACCAACTTGAAATTGGTTTACCTGAGCCAGAATTGTCGCTTAGTAGCTAGAAAGCACTAAATGTATGAGCCACAGTAGAGCAGGTTCATAGATTCAGGTGTATTCTATGCTACTAATGCGCGCAATAAAATTCATACATGTGGCCCTAAATCTCTGAAACGTGAGAATACCTATGGGAGCACAGTAGGGACGCCGTAATTTCTATATAAATTAACTGTCGTACACCAAAACTAGGCGCATTTTATAGCAGCCATGACACTTTGGAATGTGCCTAAAGTAGGCGCATGAAATATGATAGCAATGATATGCTATGTGCCTTTTTTTTAGTATATGCCTAAATTAGTCCTATATCAGATGACCAGTGTAACGGCCGGGATGTGGTTTCCCCCTGCCCCACCGCAAGCGGGGGCAAAAAACCGCCCGGGGAGGGGAGTCTAAGTGGGTCCTAGTTTTCCCCCGGGCCCGCCGCAAACCCGGGATGGACTTGCTGCGGTGGGGCCCTTTACCAGGTCGCTCCCCAAGGACGCGGCGGGCTTCCCGGTGGTGGCCCGGGGTGCAGGAGGTACGGGAATCGAAAGGGGAAAAACCGTTAATTTTCAGGGGAAGGCAAGAAAGGCCCAGGACGGGCAGCAAATTTTGGGGAAGTGGGGGAAAGGGTAGCAAGAGGTGGGGTTTACAGGGTTTAAGGCAAGAACCACTTAAAGGAACGTTTTTTCTAAAGGCACGGGGCAACATAGACCAAAGCAAGGAAGTCCCTTTGGACCCAAAACCAAAAAATTTGGGGGCAACGCCCGGGAAAAAAGCCAATTTTTTGGTGCGCTGGCCTTTTAAATTTCACAGAACAAGCGTGGGCAAAGTGGGGCCTCGGCCGGCAGAGGGCGCAGACGGGAAAAAAGGGACGGGGCAAAGGGAAATAATCAAAACGAGGGGCGCCCGCAGCTCCCTCCGGGGCCCGCGGCGCTACCCGTCCACGGGGAGGGACCCCCCGAGAGGGGGAAAATGGGTGCGCCCGCCCGGGCCCCAAGCGCCCGGGGCCCCTGTACAGTACCCCCCCCCCCTTTTGGGCTCCCCTTCTCTTGGCTGAAGGAAACCCGCGAACAAGGTCTTGGTTCAAAAAATTAGGGTTTCCGGTTCCCAGGACCTCCCTCGAGACCCAAAGCCCTCCCCAATTTAACAAGAAAGAAAACCCTTTTCCCCCGATGGTTTTCATGGCCAAACCCGGGGGCCTTTACTTCAAAAAAATTTAGAAAGGGAAATTACTACAGAGATGGTTTAAGCCACTCCTGTGAGAGAAACCCGGTTTTAAGGCGGGGCTTTAGAAAGGGGGGGGCGTGGAAAGCGTTTTGGAATCCCGGGGGGACGGGGGGAGGGAAGTTTATAGGACACCCGGGGTTTAAACTGTCGGAAAATAAATTGAAAGGCCCAAAAAAACCCCTGACCCCCTTTTTAAAACGGGTCTTGAGGCGAAAGTATTTTGGGAAAAAAGGCCCCAAAACCCTTTTCCCCTGGGAGGAATGTTGGGGAAAATTTTTCCCCCTCTTGTAAACCGGGTCTTAAAGCGGGGTCGAAGCCCGGAGTAAGGTATGTCTTTGCCAAAAAGGGGGCCCGGGTATCTTGAAAATTGGTCGTCCACGCGGGAAAAACCCGAAGCCGTGCCAAAGGGGGGGGTTGGAGGGGGGTGGGGGAAGACTAAAATACCACAAAAAATTGGGGGCACCCGGGGGGTCAGGGCCCCTTTGGTTTTAGGAGAACCCCAGCCCCGGAAGCGCTGGCCCAGTTTTTCCCAGGACCAGACCCCAAAATTTGGCCCCCGGTATTCCCCCCAAAAACTTTTTTACTTTTCCTTTTACTTGTCCTTCGTCTGGGGATGGGTAGGGGAAAAGAAATTTCCCCTTTTTGGCCCTTTCAAGCGGGGAAACACGCGCGCGCCAAAATCTGGAAACAAATTGGATGCCCGTCGGAGACGATGTGCGAGGGAAACCCTTGCAACCAAAAAATGTGGGGAAAGAAATGACCCACAATCGAGGAGCGAAGGAAGACCGGAAGAGGCCAAAAGTGGGACATCTTCGAGAATGGCCCTGACCCCCCCCGTGCCCAAATTTCCCCTGGGGAAGAAGGGAAGGTCCGGATAAAAGTCCATGCCTATATGTGTCCATGGGGACTGGAACAGCAGAGGGACAAGAGGCCAGGAGAGGCGAAACCCTTGATGTCCTGAAGCGTTAGCCCCGTAGTGCCGCGAGATGAGAGCGTAGGACTTCGTATCCCGGGGTGACGGCCAGAAGAAACTATGCCCCCACTCAAAATTTTCCTCTGAGCGCCCGGACGTACGTAATCTTCCCGGTGGCACATTCTATATACTGGACCCCAGTGGCCAGCCGTTTCAGGGGCAATATGTGTGAGATCTGGCAACGTAGAAGCAGGGGAGGAGAGCATCCACCTTGACATTTTTTCAGGGGTCGGAAGTGGATTTGAAGTGAAAGGGAGAAAAGAGGGAAACCGGGCCCTGGCGAGGATTTAAATGCTGGGCCGTTGGAGGTCTGGAGGTTCTTGTGGTCGGGAAAGAATAAAAGGGTGCGAGCCCCCTCAAGCAAATGTCCCCACTATTCCAGAGCTAACTTGATGGCCACAGTTCCGACCCCAAAATAGCAAAATTCCTTTCCCCCGGGAGAAGGAGAAAAAACCGCACGTGAGAGCTCCCTTTTGGGGCCCTTCTTGTAAGGCCGCCCCCCCCCCCAAAAGAGGTCCACCTTAGGAAAAGGGTTTCTCAAAAATCGGATGGGACAAGATAGGTGAGGGGAAAAAAAGCTTTTTAGTTCGGAGAATGCTCTTCGGTGCTGGGGCCTACTTTTTGGGGTTCGCGTAGGAGCGTTGCAGGGCCCCCAAGACACCCGGGGTAGGCCCAAAGTTTTTCTGGTGGGGGGTTTTCCCCGGAAATTTTGCATTCTTATGAACTGCGGATGTACTTTTACAGGAAAAAAAACCCTTTGTATGTGGGCTCGGAGAAATATAAGTGATTACACTGCAGTTACAGGAGAGTCTCTGAAGGTTGTTCTATTTCCCCTTCTTCTTTCCTTTTGCCCCCAGACGCAATGATGTCTTTACTGCCACAACTCTTCATGAAAAATTTCAAAAAAAAAATCTTAGACTTCATTTTATCACCCAATTTCTCTACAATTTCCTATTCTATACAAAATCCCCATTTGTCCCCCAAATGGTAATAATTACCCCTGTAGGTAAATATTTCCCCCCTATAGCCAGGTAGTAGCCCACTGTACCGGGTTTGTAGCCCCCTTTACCCAAAAGTGTTCCCTCCTCTACCATTTTTTTTGCCCCTCTACCCCAGGTTAGCCCTCTGTAGTAGGTTACGCCCTTTAGGAAATAATACGCCCCTGTACCCAGAATTTGCTCCTTGTAGTCAGGTTTTAGCCTCCTGTACCCAGGTTACTCCCCCCCTTAGCCGTAATTGCCCCATTAGCCAGGAAATATGCCCCCTTTGCGGGAAATTTGCCCCCCTTAGCAGTAATTCCCCCTTTTTCAGCCGGTAATGCCCCCTTAGCCACATAATTCCCCCCATAGCCCATTATCCCCCCTGTAGCAGTGTTAGCCCCTTGTGCCGTGTTTATGCCCACTGAGCCGGGTTTGATATGCCCCCCCCTGTAGCCAGTGATACCCCCCCTGTAGCCATGATTTGGCCCCCCTTGTACCCGGGGGTTCCCCCCCCCCCCTGTTCCCCGGGATATGCCCCCCCCCCTGACCCGGATATGGCCCCCCTGTGCCAGGGATTCCCCCCACCTGTAGCCAGTGATAGGGCCCCCCCTCTAGAGGATATGCCCCCCGTATCCAGTGTTATGCCCCCCTGTAGCCAGTGATATGCCCCCCATACCTAATAAAAAAAAATAAAAAACCTACTTCCCTAATGAGGACGGTCCGCGCGTCGGTCCTGCAGCTGGTGAACGGGTAAGCAGGTGATGTATACGCGCTTAGCCGACTCGGGGGCCCCGGGCCCTCCTGGGCCGGCAGGCTCGGCTTGAGGACCCCAGCGTCGCATTGGGGTGAATGGTGCGTCAGCGCCCCGCGACGCCGCGGTAGTACAGCGCTTAAGCGCTGTACTTTTAAGGGGGGAAGACAGGACGGAAAAAGATCCGTCCTGCCCCCCCCCGATTGACTGCGCGGCCGCTGTGAAACAGCCGTGCAGTCAGAGATCGGCGGGCGCCACCCGCACCAAGGAGTGCTCCAGGCCCACGGCTCGTGCCCCGAATTAATCTGCCTAGCGACGCCCCTGATTCGCATTCTTCGTAGTGAGAGAGCAATGATGGGAGCCACCAATGTAGAGAAATGGGGAATGAATTGCCGGTAATAATTGTCGAACCCCAGAAAGCGTTGTATCGCCCGAAGGCTGACGGGTAGTGGTCCTGTGGATCGCAGAGAGTTTAGCTGGGGCCATTGTAGATCCCCGGTCGGAGACTATTTTCCGAGAATGAAGTGGGGCCTGGTGGAACAAAACTTCTCCCGCTTGGATACAGTCGGTTGTTTGCAAAAGTCGCAGAACTGGGGCACCGTACCCCATGGGTCCGGATGTTGGAGAAAAAATAGGATATCGTCCAGTATCTAGCGCAGGTGTAAAGAAGGTCCCTGAAGAGTCATTGACGAATTCCTGAAATCAGCTGGTGAGTTCATAACCCAAAGGGATCATGAGTATTCGAAATGCCTGTCACGGTACTGAAGGCCGTTTTCCCCTCGTCCCCTCTCGAATTTTGATGAGGTTGTGGCCCTCCCTAGGGCCAATGGTAAACACCTTGGGGACCCCCGGGGTCATCGAAAAGTCAGAGAGCAGCGGTAGGGGGTAGCGGTTCTTTACCTATTTTGTTTGTCCCCGGTAAACAATACACGGCGAAGTGGCCCTCCTTTTCTGTAGAAGAAGAACCCGTACGGCTGGCGAGGAGGCTTGCGGAAAAAAAGCCCTTTTGCAAATCCTCCTTATGTGGCCGCATGGCTTGAGTCTCGGGGCCGCTAAAGGGTAAACCCTCCCCCGAGGGGGATAGTATGGGAGGGGTCTGTGGGCAATCATAGGGCCCCAAAGGGCCCCGGGGTCTCCCCTTTTCTCCAAGAACACCTCCCCAAAGTCTGGTACTCATAGGCAGGCTGGGGGGTTGGGGAAGCAACTGTGAAAAAGAGTATCCCGGGCGAAAGGTGCCGTCAGACGAGTTTTGGCATTCGGCCCCCCAATTTTGGGGCCTCGTCTGTCCCCGTCGAGTGTGGGGGGTGCGCTGCAGCCAGGGAAGCCCAAAAAAGGGTCGCCGAGGAAAACGGACAGACATGAAATGGATCTTCTCCTTGTGCAGTACCCCCAGTGGAGAGACACGGACGGATATGTACCCAAAGGAGTCACCCCGGAGATCCCCAGGGACCGAGGAAATACCAGGCTTCTCCAGACGAAACCCGGGGGAGGCGTTGAGGGTTTTCCCAAGGGGCATGAATTTAAGTTCCGGGGACCCGGGGAAACCCGAAAGGCAGGAACCGGAAGGAGGACCCCGGGGTCAGTAGTGCCCCCAGGTACATCAAACGCGGAGAGGGAGAATTAGCAGCTGGGGGGCCCCTTTCCCACGGTCCTAGGTGCGAGCTTTCCCGAGTACCGGGGATCTGAGACAGTTTTGTGGAAAAGGTCCGGACTGGGGCGTTGAGGCAAAAGATTCTCTCCGACGGGGGAAAGCTCTTGCTTTAACAAGGGGCTCAGTCCCCCCTGCATGGGTTCCCCGGTGGAGATGCGGGGGGCGGCGCGGAGACCTCTGAAACACAGAAACCGACGAGGCAGTTAGGGAGCGTGCCGAGTCCCGTTCCTGGCGGAGCGCCTTCTGTCTCTCAGTGAAACGCACTTCTATGCAAGTGGCCAAGTGAATAAGTTTGCCCACGGAAGATGGAAGATCTCTAGCTGCAAGTGCGTCCTTAACCCTGCACGACTGGCCCTTCTTTTTTTTTTCAAATTCAAAAAGAAGTTTTAATTATGAACAAGGTATTACATTAAGTGTAGCTTGTCAAGTGTTATAAACTGTACAAACATTATAATGACAATAATGTGCAAACGTAAATTAAAAAAAGAATGCAGGAAAAAAAAAATTTTACTCTTCAAAGAATTTGTAGAGGGCATAATGTCCTGCATGGTCTATTGAGGAATGATTTTTCAGGACTGAATAAGGCGGCAAAAAAACAATCAGCAAAAAGGTACTGTAAGCACCCTTATATATGATGAAAAAGCTTCAAAGCAAAGAAAAAGGTTGTGAGCCAGAACTAAAAAAAAAAAGACAGGGCAACACTCAACAAACAAACACAAGGGAGTAACAACACAACACACAAAAAAAAAAAAAGGGGGGAGGGGAGGTAGGGAATAAAGGTAAGGGAATGTTCCTATACTATAAGGCAAGGCTCGTTGTGAAGAGTGTCCATCAGAACACTAGCATGTAATTGAAAGATACAATGGGGAGCTCTGAAAGAGCGACCAACTGAACCAGGTTCTACAGAATTTGTTAGCCTGCTCAGGGGTCTGACTCATGAACTCCTCCATCCTATATATTGAACTGATTTCAGCAAACCATTCATCCATGGATGGGGGAGTGGATGGACTTCCCCCTCCGTGGGATTATGGCTTTGCAGCCTGCAGCAAGTGCTTGGGAGGGATTCTTAAACTTAACTGACCCCACATAGGAAAAATGAACAACGTAGCGCCTCTGGTGAATCAGGGATTAAATGCCGTCTTGCCTCCACGACCCCCAAACCCGAGGTCCAAAAGCCTCCAAAGAGGGCCCAACCCCCCCATATATGGCCCATGGCCCCTTAACCCTTTCCACACTCCCAGCAGACCCCCGGGGGTTAAAGGGGGAAACATTTTGGGGCAGGGTCAAAGGGAAAACTCGTCCAGCGGTTGGGCCGTGTTAAGGTTTTTGGTTTTTTAGAAGCGACTTCGCCCTTTGGGTTAACGGGAAAAAATTTTCCCCGTTGTGGGGGGTTTAAAAGGGTTTGGCCCAACTCCCTCCCAACCCCGGCCCCAAAAAGAGGGGAAGGGACTTTGCTTGCTCGATAGTTTTTGATTGAAAAGAACGACAGAGAATTTCCCCAAGTTCGTAGAAAGGAAACATCCCTTTCTAAAGGTGTGGGGGGGGGCCAAACTGGGTCAAGTTTGGATTTCGCTTTAAAAAAAGAAATGAGGAAAGTTGCAGAAATTAAAAGGGGGCCATATTCCCGGGGAGTTTTCCCCTTCCCCCCCAAAAATTCCGCCACAAAAAGGGGGGAAAGAGGCATTTTGGGGGGGGAAAGCAGGAGCCCGGGAACCAGGGGATTTTTCTTCAGCCCCCCAAACCCAAAGTTTTTGTCACCATCTGAAATCTTTTGCAGGAGGCTTTGGCAAAAAGCTGAGGCCAGGAAATTTACAACTTGCCGTCTGGTATCCCAAAAAAACCCCAGGCTTTGGGCCTAGTGGGGGTTTTGTCTTAGCAATCCGTGGAAAAAGAAAAAAGGTTTTGAAGCATGGGGCGGATTTTTTTTTCCAAAACAAAACGGGGGAATGTGTTTTAGTAATTTTTGGGGAAAGGAGATACAAAAATTTTCAGTAGAACCGTATTTTAAAGTTAAATTTTTCCCCAAAAACCAGGAAAAACCCCTTCGGTGCCAATTTCTAAATCTTTTTAAATTTTTTAAAGAGGGGCAGAAAATTTTTGGGAAAAAATTTCTTCGAAGGCCCTCAGAGATATGTACCCCCAAAGGGAAGTGTTTTCCTGTTTTGGGCCCTCAAAAGGGAAAGTTGGATTGAAAGGGCAGTCTGATCAGTGGTGTAACCCCCCCCTTTTATAAAAAAAAGGGGCCTCGGATTTGGGAAAAATTAATTTTAAAATTCGCCCAAAATTCCCAAAGTTTAAAATGAGGGCCCAAATCGGGGGGGAAAGGGGAAATTTATGTGGATTCGAAATTTTATAAAAAACAAAGGGGTTCATTTCCCCGAATGCAGAGCACTTATTTTCCCCGGACCCGAGGGTGAACCTTTTTAAATGGGGGTCAGTTTGATGGCCGCCATCAGGCTCTCCATTCCCCAAAACATACAGTATGGGGGATAAGGGAAAAGCTTGCGTGTCCCATTCAAAAAAGGGGACGGGGGGAGCAGAAAAAGGGCCCCATTCCCTTGATACGGCGGAGAGCACGCGTTTATAGAGCCCCCCAATTTGGTTAAAAAGTCGGGCCCTGCCCTACACCCTCAAGAGTCTGATGAAGGAAAAGGGCCCAGGGGGGTTGGAAATCAAATCCCTTTCCCTTCCGCATCCAAGGAAAAAAAACCTTTGGGGGGAAATTTCGAGAGGGGAGCAAAAATGTATTATATCAAGGTCTTGGGGGCTTTGGTTATCGCGCCCCCCTCTCTGCCCGGAAATTTAAGCCCCCCTGGTCTGGGTAAAACGATAAAAGTTAGAAGAGGGAAAAATTCTTTTTGTGAAAAAGTTTTTTTTAGTTTTTTAAAATTCTGAAATAATCCTGTTTTTGGACCCCCTATAGTGGTCCTTGTGCTCCAGGTTTTGGAGAGGGGGACAAGGAAAAGGAGACCCCTGGGCTACAGATAAGGACTTTTTGCTTTTTGGTGAAGGTTTTTTCTCCTCTTTTGGGAATCCACCCTTTGCAGAGTGGGGTTTAAGGGTGGGGAAAGGGGCCCGGGAAATGTGTGGGGGTTGAAGAGGGGGAGCAGATAGCTGCCCGGGCTCCAAAATACAGGGGTGATTTACTGGGGGGTCAGGGCCTTTCCCTTTGGGGCCGGAGGCGCTTCCCCGGGGGGCCCCCCCCACCCTTGGGGGGGGCCCCCCTCCCGGGAAAGCCGCCTAGTCCCCAGTGGGGGACACCCCATGCGGGGGTCCGGGGCAGCGCGGCACTCTGCAGGGGGGCCCGCGGGAAACCCCCCGCGCCCTTTAAGCAGGCGGGAGTGATGACTTTTTCCCCTCCTGCGCCGCTGTATTTTCCTCGGCCGGCAGCCCGGGGGGGTTTTTGGGGGCCCCCCGAGGAAATTTAACCGGGAGAAAACGTCCCGGGTAGGGGGCCCGTGATGATGTCACCCCGGGAAAACGAGCCCCGGGGAGCGGGGCCCCAAAAGCAGGGGGGCGGGGGTGTGGTAAGTAAAAGTTTTTAAAAAATTTTTTTTATCTAAAAGGGGGCCACGGGGTTTAAAGGGGGGAACTGGCAAACAGAGGGCTAAGGGGAAAACGGCTAAGGGGCCACTGGCAAAGGAGGTTTAAGGGGCCCAATGGAAAGGGGGGAAGGGCCCTCCCGGGGGGAAAACTGGTACGGGGGGGGGACACGGGGTACGGGAGGAATGGATAAGGGGGGCCCCCCATTCCCCCCCCCCCCCCCCCCCCCCCCCCCCCCCCCCCCCCCCCCCCCCCCCCCCCCCCCCCCCCCCCCCCCCCCCCCCCCCCCCCCCCCAGCCCCACCCCCCCCCCCCCCCCCCCCCCCCCCCCCCCCCCCCCCCCCCCCCCCCCCCCCCCCCCCCCCCCCCCCCCCCCCCCCCCCCCCCCCCCCCCCCCCCCCCCCCCCCCCCCCCCCCACCCACCCCCACCCCCACCCCCCCCCCCCCCCCCCCCTCCCCCCCCCCCCCCCCCCCCAGCCCCCCAAATGGGGGAACACTGGTACGGGGGGCTACATGGGACAGGGCAAACAGGGGGCTAAGGGCAACTGGTGGGGGGGAAAACAGGCAAAGGGGGACATTGGCTAAGGAGGTGGGGGAAAAATGGCTAAGGGGGAAAGGGGGACAGGGGCTCCCGGGGGTACAGGGGAGGGGGGGCTATGGGGGGACACTGGTACGGGGGGGCTAAAAGGGGAAAATGGCTTACAGGGGGGCTACGGAGGGGGTGGATACGGGGGAAAAACAGGTACGGGGGAAACCCCTGGCTACAGGGGGAAACGGGGGGGACCTGGTTCAGGGGCCCAATGGTTACGGGGGGTACGGGAGAAAACTGGTTTAACGGGGGAACTGGTTAAGGGGGCTAGAAAGAAAACTGGTCCCGGGGACCCCAGGCTACAGGGGCACTGGTTTCAGGGGGTTTCCAGGGGACATGGCTACGGGGGGCAAGGGGCTACAGGGGACATGGCTACAGGGGGCTACAGAGGACATGGTTTACGGGGGGAATGGTCCGGGGGCTCAGGAGCAAATGGCTACGGGGGGACATTTGGTTCAGGGGGTACAGGGGACACGGGTTTACGGGGGGACACTGGTTCAGGGGGTATAGGGGAAAATGGTACGGGGTATGGGGGACAGGCTACGGGGAACTGGCTACGGGGGCATGGCAAAGGAGAAACTGGTCCGGGGGGCCCACTGGTACAGGGAGGACTGGTTTCGGGGGACATGGTTACGGGGACAGGGTACGGGGGACATGGCTACAGGGGGCTACGGGGGGGACACGGCTAAAAGGGGAAAAGGAAAGGGGGGGAAAACAGGGGAAAATTGGCTCCCGGGGGGAACAGGTTTCAGGGGGAAACAGGCTACAGGGGGCTATGGGGGAACACTGGCTACGGGGGGTACAGGAGCAAGGGGTACGGGGGCACTGGCACGGGGCCATTTGGTTCGGGGGTTTCGGGGGAAACATGGCTACGGGGGGAAAAGGTACAGGGGACCTGGTAAGGGGACATGGCAAAGGGGGGGGAAAAGGGCTACGGGGGGGAATGGTACGGGGTTTTAATGGTTTACGGGGGGGGCTACGGGGGCCACTGGTCCGGGGGGCCCTGGTTTAAGGGGGTACGGGGACACTGGTTGGGGGGACTTGGCTCCAGGGGGAACGGGGCACATTGGCTAGGGGGGCCACTGGCTACAGGGGCTTTAAATTTTAAG
Source organism: Phyllomedusa bahiana (assembly GCA_025379985.1). Taxonomy (NCBI): domain Eukaryota; kingdom Metazoa; phylum Chordata; class Amphibia; order Anura; family Hylidae; genus Phyllomedusa; species Phyllomedusa bahiana. The sequence goes on along the minus strand of JAODAL010030328.1, from coordinate 5,612 downwards.
GGGGGTTATTTACGGGGGGGCTATATAAAGGGGGCATACAAAAAGGGGCTGTAAAAAAAGGGAAAAACGTTTTTAAAGGGGGGGTATGAAAAGGGGGGCTTATACTAAAAGGGGTATATAAAAGGGGGGTATATTTTTTCGGGGCCCATAAGTTTTTACGGGGGGGAAATATAAAAGGGGCCCATCCCCATCTTACAGGGGCTGAAAACCCTACCTCGGGGGGCGCTATGTCCCCTACAAAAAAGCGGTATTGTATCTACTAGAGTTACATCCCTTACTATCAATGGGGGAAAATTTACTCCCTTTATTTTTTTTTTAATGGGGGTGCCCAAATTCCCCCATGTGGGAAAAGGTTTCTAAAAAGTTTGTGGGTTACATTCTGCGGGGGCCGGGGTTGGGGGCCGGGAAAAGAAGGGGTGTCTTGGTGGTCGGGGACGGGAAAGTAGAGGTAAAAGAACGATTCAGGTACGCCCAGATCAGTTGGAGTTTCCTGTGGGTCCCTGGTGCAGGGGTTTATTTTTGCTTTATATTCGACCAGGGCTTTTAGTTTTGTCATGAATGGTGACTGGTGGTAATGGGGGTTTTGGTTTGTAGGTCAAAAGTTTGTTAGCAGTATCTATTTTTTTGTTTTTGGATTTGTTGTGTTTTTTTTTTTTTTTTTTGGGGGGGGGGGGCCCCAGTGCACAGCTCTGCCGGGGCCCATAGTGTGAAAAGACGGCCTTGCTGGAGCCCTGAGGGAGAAGCAGGCAGCCCCCCGTGACTGGGGGAGGGGTGCAAAAAACATTCTTCCACGGGCCCAGCCATCGGGGACGGGCTTTGAGCTTTGAGCCGTGGAGCTGAAAAGGGACAGGGAGCAGAAAAAGTAAAGGGGGAGGGGGAAAACCCAAAAATACAAGGGGGGGGGGTTTAGAAAGTTTTTTTGACCCCCCCGGGGGGAGCCACTTTCACTTTTGGGTTTGAATCCGGGTTTTAAAAAGGGGGGCGCAAAAAAGCAGTTTCCCCCTTGGCCCATCGGGTTGCACCCACAGGAGAGAGAGATCTGCTATAACCTGCACCGAGCCCTAGACGTTATGAGGGGGGGGGAAAAGGGCCCAACCTGAGCAGACATCCCCACGGGGGAAAACCATCATTCCCCGCAATAAATCCCTCTGTGTACTCTCTGAATTACCCTATCATCTGTGGGACGTGTTATCGGGTTCTTTACATCATTTGAATTTACGTTCCTTTCTTGCCGTTATATTTTAATTTAACTTTCCATGGCAAAACTTGGTTTTTGCCCCCATCTACTGGGGGGCTTCCCGTTTCTGATTTTTCTGCCCCTACAAGGTTTTTCTGTTGAAAATCTGCATCTTCCCTGAAGAATGTTTTGCCCCAGTGACCTTTTCCCACTGATGCTCCTGTTGTTCCTTAGCTAAATCTGGGGGGGGGTTTTTGGCCCCCGCCCCTCGGGGAATTTTGTGGGGGCTTTTAAAGTTGCTGACCAAGCGGGCCCCCAAAAATTTTCTCTCACCAAAAGCTTTTTTGGTTTTAAAACTTCCGCCCCTATGTAAAACCAGTGGGCCCCCTGTATCCTGATTGGCCCAGTATTTCTTTCTTTCACTTTTTTTGGAGACACCTTTTTCCCCCGCGCTAGCCCTCTTGATTGATTGCGTTGTATTCCTGGGTGTGTTAGTCCCAAAAAAGTATGGGCCGGGAAAAATAAAAATTTTACGGACCTGCTTCCCCCAAAAGAGACCACAAAAACAAATGAGGGCAAAACCCTGGGGCCCCCCCCAGGGCCCGAACCTTTTTATTAACGGGGATTTACACTTTAAAAAAATAATTTCGGCCATTTGGGGAAACCCGGGAGACTACGTTAACCTTTAAAAAAGTTTTCCCCGCAAATGGGGGTGTCAAAAAGAAATTTCGGTATGATATGGATAAGGTCGGGAAAGAAATGTAGAAGGTGAAAGAGGATTAGCGGGGTAGAGGGGAAACTCCCAAATCCAACCAGGAGTCTATTTGCACCTACAAAACCAAAGGGGAAAAACCTGCAGGTAGGGCCCCGGGGGGGACGCTTTAAAAAAATGTAGGTAGGGGGCAATATTGTGGAATTTTTTGGCTTGCCGGGAAAAGTGGAAGGCTCCCCCAGAGAAAGGGTTTTTAGAACAATTACTCACGAAAATCCTGGCTCCTTGAATTTTTCATCTACCTTTGTGGTTGAGCGGGGAAACCGTATTCCAACGAGGGGTTTTCCTCCCCGGGCCCCCCCCCGCCCTTTCATCTTTAAACTCCCCCAATTTAGGGATCTTTATTGTCCCCCCTGCCGGAGGGAAAAGGGGCATTGTATATGAAAACAGCAAATTATCCCTTTATCCCGGGTTTAACTTTTGAGGTTTCAGAAAAAAAAGGAGGCCCAAATTTTTACTTTGGGGGAGTCGTCTGGGGGGCTGGGTTTAAATTTTCTCCCGCTTTATCCATAGATGAGAGTTAAAAAATCGGGACCGTTTCACTCTTCTTTGTTAAAACCAAAAGGGAAGGCCCCAGAGTGGTTAGTTTGGGGTCTCCCGGGGAATCGCTGACGGGCCCCTGAAAATGTCTGGGGCCCGAGGAATTTAAAATGATAAGTGTTGTTGAATGTTTAATTTATTTGCAGGGCTTACCTTCTCTTGGGTTAAAACCCCTTTTTTGCTTACCCTTAGGGTCTTTTCTTTTTAGGAGCGGGAAAGGGGCTTTTGTTTTTTAAAATCTTTAGACCGGGGACATTTTGTTTAAAAGGGCTTTTTAGACGATTTTTTTTTCGCCAGGACACGGTCAATTTTTACCCGGTGTGTTTTACAATTTCTGTTTCTTAAAAGGGTTTTGGAATTTTTTTGGGATTGTAGGGTCGGGCAGGTTTGGGGGGTTTGAGAAAGGGGGGGGGGAGGTTTTAGGTTTTTGGCCCGGTTGGCCTAATTGGTTTTTTGGATTCTAATTTAGTGTGAATGGTTTGTGGTTTGTGTCGGGGCCCCCGGTTTTTATAAGTTTTTTGTGTGGTTTTTTCTCTAGTTATGAATCACAAAGGGGGAATTTTAAAATAGTTCCTGGAATGTTAGGGGTTTAAAACTGGGAAACTGAAAAAAGGGCACTTGTTTTTGATTATGTTAAAACTCACAATCCTGGTATTATTATTTTTCAAGAGACGCACCCTTAGGGGGCAGAAGATCCTAGCATTAAAGAGGCCATGGATAGGGACAGCATATCATGCAGTGTTTTTCTAACTATGCTGTGGAGTTTCGGGTGTTGATTAGTAAATGTCTCCCATTTCAACTACAGGATCTTCATATAGACCCTTCGGGGAGGTACGTGCTGTTACATGAAAAGTATGGGGCTCTAAATTCTAGTGGGGGGGTATATGTCCCACTCCTTTTCACAGGGGAGTTCTGGGACACCCCTTATGGCAAAGTTTCACAATTACCTGGGGACGCCATTGCTCCTTTTAGGGGATTTTAATCCCACTCTAGATCAGGACATGGATCGTCTCCATCCTCATTTGACGCATAATAAAGGGGCCTTTAAAAGAGTGGGCAGAAGCCAATGGCCTGATAGAGGCATGGAGATGGCTGCACCCCAGAGATGGGCCCAATTTCTCTTTTTTTTTCACCTGCCTACAACTCTCTCTCCGGCTAGATTGGCCTTTGTGTCAAATGATATATTGCATATGGTACCTGTTGTAAAATTAAAAAATTTCCCAATAGGCTGTTTGGACAAAACATTGAACTTTACTTCATTTTTAAAAATTGGTGCATAAAAGACATAGTTTTTATGACGAACACCTTAGGCAATGAAAAACATATGAAAACGTGGCGTACTTAGCTGTATTGCTTCTCCCGTTTAGGAGGTGAGTGATAGTCCATAGTAGATAGTAGGGCGATCATGCTGAGTTGCAGCCCAGTGCCGCCATGCAATGACACGACGTTTCGGAAGGCACGCCTTCCTTTCTCAAGCATGCGTGTGGACGGGAATGAGAAACAACTAAATGAATTTGTGGGGTATCTCAATTCTCGACATCCATTGATTAAAAATTTTGCATAGATATTCAGAAGGATGAATAGAAAATTTGGATGTTAAAAAATTTTTAGGGATTCAAGTAGTAATACATTCCAAAAAAACGTATATTCTAAAAACCCCCAGAATGCAATTAAAATTCTCCATGATCAAGTTTTCTACCCTTCATATTTTTATGGCATACCAAAAAGCCAAATGATAAGGGCACGTGCATTTGTTCAGATATTGATATGTATGATTTAAAAATGCAGGAATTGGTTAACAAATTCGTGAAAAGAGGTTTCAATGAGAAAAAATTGGTACAGATAGGTTTAGAAATCAGGGCAAAAATAGAGAAGAGTTTCTTAAAGGGAAAGTAACGAATAAACAACAGCCTAGATTTAATTTCATTTCCACGTATGATAAGCTTTCTAAATCATAAAAAATGCATTAATCATAATTGGCACTTGCTACAATCTGACCTCAAGTTTGGACATCTGTTTGGGGGACAAACCACGTTTCATATATAAAGTGGGTAAAACAATAGGCAACAGCCTTATACACTTGATTTGCGCCTTACACGATTTCAAGACAAAAAATTTTTCCCGGACTAAACGTAATGGGACACACTTGTCTATCGTGCAACAACTGTTCCGCTAAATTATTAAAGGGGTTCAACAATTAAACATCGCATCAGGGATATGATATACCATTAAAAAGGATACTTTTGTTGCACTAGCAACAAACGTAAATTACATGTTAAATGTCCATGTAGCAAATGGTATATAGGACAGACCAGCCGCCCAGTGAGAATCGGATAGGGGAACATAAAAGTGCTATTAGAAATTTTAAAAACAAAAAAGATAGCTCAGACGTACCACAAAATTTGGTGAAACAACTGTAGCGAAACATTTCAATGAATACAAAATAATCTGTGATTTACGTTGGTGTGTACTTGAACAAGGTGAAAAATTTCAGGGTTTTATGCCAAAAAAAAACTAGGTTACTACAGAGGGGGGGGTATTGGATTTAAAAAATGGATAAATTGCACCAAGGGGTTAAATGAGTCTTTGAGTCTACGTTGCTATTTTTTAACTTTACACTATATAAATATTGCTCCTATAACCTTTTTTTTATGGTCCTCTAAGCTTGAGATTTTTTATATTGTTTTTAACAGTGATGTTAGTTATTGTTTTTAGTATAGATAACAGGGACATTTCACACTGTGTAATCATGGTCAGTGAATAAAGAGGATGACGTGCCTTTACAACGCATGCTTGAGAAAGGAAGGCGTTGCCTTCCGAAATGGGCGCGTCATTGCATGGCGGGCACTGGGCTGCAATCAGCATGATCGGCTCTACTAGTCTACTATGGGACTTATCCTCACCATCCTAAACAGGAGAAGTATACAGCTTTAAATACTGCCACGTTTTCATATGTTTTTCATTTCCTAGGTGTTTGTCATAGAAACTATGTCTTGTAGGGACCAATTTTAAAATGAAGTAAAAAGTTCAATGTTTTTGTCCATACTGCCCATGGTGTTTTTGATTGATATAGGGGAGTTAAGAAGGTACTCCCTAAAGGTGGGACTATAACGTGTGCACTGC